>CAUYSK010061379.1:0-13427 GCA_963575035.1 Avahi laniger | reverse complement strand
CTTATTGAAAAATTACAGACCCAATCCTATTCACTCTACTTCCTCATTTAAGATCACAAAACTAGAGAAAGGCAGAATGGGTCTTTCCAAAAACCATGGCATCATTCTGAAAGTGGGTAATTTATACAGGGAGCATTCAAGTCCTTTCAGGGAGTAAAGCTGGAGAAATTAATTTACTGTGTGATTAGTGGAAGGGTGAGGATTTTTTAAAATCTGCTTTTTCATTTCATTCCCCTTCCTCTTCAACAAGATAAACAGAGCTCAAAAGTGGAGTTCAATCTGATTTCCTGATTTTAATAAAATTTGTTTCCACCTGAATTTTTCTAGTGGCACATTCGGCTGCACATTTAACGGATGATAATTTTGCAAAGAAAAGTCACTTTGGATAAGAGCTACACAGAACACAGCTAAAGAAAGAAAGGAAAGGGCACACACATACACACACAGGGCCATTCCTCTAAAGAAAATAAATTTAGGGAACCCTTCTGCAACTGCTATGGTACCCAATTTAGAGACAGTATATAGCCAGCCAAAAGATATATCAGCAAGCAATAAGACACAACAGCAAGCAATCAGAAACATAACTGAGCAATAAGACACCAGAGTCAGCAGTAAGACACACCAGGGAGAACATTTCTGAGCAATTACCACATGTCTCAATGCAGGAAGGGAGAATGAAAAACTTCGCTCAACTAGGAGCAGAACTCCATAAAACTGAGCTCTCTCTCAGCTCGGGAGCCATACTGAGTTAACAAGAGGGGTCTGAGGACCACCAGCAGGGCCGCAGATCGGGAAGAGGGCAGAAGAGCAAGGAGGGGCTGCTCCCAAACAAGAACTGCCCACTTAAGTCCTCATCCTTCTTTCTGGCACCCTAAACCATAGACGTGACAGACAGTTCAAAAAAAGTGTTGGTTAACTGACAAGATATAAAGGATCCTCAAACTTCTGGGGGAAATGAAGGAGGATGTTCAACACAGCTACGCCCACTGTGGCCAACAGTGTCTAAGGAAGGGATGCCCCTGTGTGTGATTGCACACACACACACACACAGGGAACAGCTTTTATGAAGGTCAGCCGAGGGAGGAGACCCTGAGACAGAGAACTTCCTTATCAGACAGATTATTAAATACCCTAGGAAACTGAGCTCTTCTCCTCTGGAAGCCTTTAACAGTAGCACCTTTGTACAGACTCATTCTTTACAATTATTTACAAACAGAAGCAGGAGAAATGGAGCAAACACTCAACCTCTTCTCTACATGGCGCTAGGAGGTCTCAAGCTGAGCTCAGGGGATTCCAGCACCAACGGTTCGCCTCTCTCAAGTACTTAACCTCAATAAAACCTGGGAAACCACTTCCTTCCCAGAAACGCTATAAAGTACAGTCGTGTACCTTGGAGGGTCAGGAAGAGTAACTGGTATTTCCCGGATGGTTGTGAGACATCAGTTTCCTCTCCTTCCCTCCCTCCCAGTTTTTTCTGGGTCACAATCCATTTCTGTCTATATCTCCTCCATAAGGCACCTATACCTCAATCCTACCCAGCTTCACAGTTCACCGTCCTACAGGAAGCCTTCCATAGTCACCCCCCACCTCACCGTGACGACGCTTTGTGTTATCTTAGGAAAATATTAATAATACACATACCTAATTAACCAATCAAAATTGCGAAGGTATAGACCGTATCCTACACACACCTAAAAAATGTAAAAGTATGACAATGTGGTTAATTATTAAAAACATGACTCTAAGCTTGCTCCAATTTTCCAAAAAAGGAAAAAAAAATTCCTTTCTGGTTCTTTAAATATTATTAAAAACACAGTACCAGTGGTACATTTAAAGGAGCCCCACTCAGAGTCAGTGGCCTAGAGATGTATGTGCTCAAGAGGTATTTGTTAACTGAAACTAGCTCGATACACAGGATTAGGATCCCACCTGAAAGCAGCAGCCACCAAGTCCCTATCTCATTCCTGGAGGACAACCCATGACCCTGACCTCTGCAACGTGAAGCTCAGGTGGAAAAGTCTCTGTGGACCTGGCAACAAATAGGACAGCCAGAGACAACAGGACCTCACAGCAGAGGAGAGGATGACAGCAGGCGCGTTTGCATGGGACGGAGAGAGGGGGCAACACTGAAGACAGAACACCCCCTCCCACCTCCAGAATACAGCGTAGAACAGTGATGCAGCCAGCTAGGACCTTTCCAGCAGCGTTCTCTACTGGGTGCAGGGGTGAGGAGAGGAGACTGGAGAGGCATGGCTTCCATTTATTAATGAGCAGCTCGACACAGTGGGAGGGTTTCTTGTCTAATTACAGAAGCTTCTGGAAGTGCAAGGAAGACAGAATTTATGGCCTAGATGACACTGCCTCTGTGTTGTAATTAAAAGTTATTTTTAATACCTTTATTTAGTTGGACACTTTGGATTATTAGAAATTTATTTTGCAATTTAAAATTTGCTAAAGGACAAAAGAACACAACAGAAAGTAACACAATCAGTTTGCGTAATATGAAACAATTAAGTGTTTTGACATTGGGAGGTGGGAAAGGAAAAGAATCTCTCCTCCTTAAGTCTGAATTGTTATAAGAAAGGAGAGGGAAAGAAATAAGCTTAAAAGAATATGGAACTAGATTTTTAAAAGTAGAAACTAGATTTCCAAAGTAACTCACTTACTTTACCCATTAAACAGAGTTTGGCTACCACCCACCTGAAGCATAGACAGTTTATTCACAACCATTCACCCAAAACACCTAATCCTAATCCTCAGGCTCTTTGTTTTGTCCTGGGTCCCTGGGAAACAGCGGTCATCCTAATAAGAGCAGTCCTAGCTCAAGCACAAAGACCCAGGGGCTGACCCCAGGCGGTGTGGTAGGGGAGGGGGTCCAACGTGAGCTGTGGACAATGACATGCTGTGTATAATTTGGGTTTTGTTTTTAATTGATTTTCCTGCTCTCATCCAATATTCTACTTTCAAGAAGGGGCCAGACAAAATGCGTCCCAGTGGGAATCGCATGGTAGTGTCCATGAGTGGCTACAGAATCTGGCCAAGACTAGGCAAGGCCACATATCTCCTAAATGTCATTTCTAGAACTTATATTTTTCCACGTAGCAATGGTGGCTCTTCTTTAATAGGGAGAAGAGAATATATGTAATACTTTTGAAATTGTCTGATGGGAGTGGGGAGGAGAAAGCAACTCTAAAAGGCATAAACCTCTTTAATAACCTCTATGTTTCATGTAATCCATGCTATGAATTGTCTCATTAGAAGAGAATTCCAGGAGCTCATTGTGTACAAACGTGTCACAGAAACCACTGGATATTATACATCATTATGAGACTATAAAAGTATTTTAACATTTGATCTTCAAAAATAAATTTAAACTTACCTTTACAACAGCCATACCAAGTTTACAGAATTTATGCTATATGGGTATCGGTAGGAACCACTGTGCTCCTTTATCCTTTTCCTAGTCCAAGCCGGGGCTTGACTCTATGTCGGGACAGAGCACTGCCATCCTTACCTGCTACATTAATCTTCTCAAGTGCTACCAAGCTGGGAACAGCCGTGGTGGAGTTGGTCGAGTTTGTCCCTGTGCCATTGACAACAAGATTGTCCACCTTCGACTCTAACTTGCCAATGCGCTGCAAAATGTTATCCAGTAACACAGCGAGGGTTTTCTTCAGATCTGTAAAAGAAAATGCAGACAATTGTAAAACGCTCTGGCCTCTGCACACCTGTCTGGCTCACTCTCCAACATGCAGCACAAAACTTCTCAAATGGTTCAGAAGTGGCACAAAAGATCTGTCCTAACAAACCACATCTTAAAGGTGACAGGGGCCATTTTCAACTGGCCCAGACCCTACTAAACCAATCAGTCTGCTGCAGAACCCAAATCTGGCAAGGAGTGACATTATAAAACTACTTCCAGCTACCAGGTTAACAGAGCAAGCTATTGCTTAGCATCCTACCATAGCACTGTACTAAATTCCTCCTCCTCAAAGCACAGTGGTTTCTGACCCAATGAATGACAAGCCAAAGCTGCAGCACGGCCCTGTGGATCAAATTCATTATTATTTTTAGTGTTGTGCACTCTATCATGTCCCAGTTTTTTTTTTTTTTTTTGAGAAGTGTTTATTTCAGTTGGTTACATATGGCAGCGCTTAATAAAAGCTACAGTCCCAGATTTCCAGGCATGCTGGGTAACCAAAAGTTGACTATAATCAGATTTAGAAAGATACTTGAAAAAAGAACTAGAGTCATTCACTTGCTCAAAAATATTTATTAAACAGTTACAATGTGCCAGGCATTGTTCTAAGACGCTGGGGATATTCTCTCACGGTGCCTACATTTAAGAGTTTATTCCCTTTCTTATATATCCGACTGTTCATTTAAAGAGTAGTGCACTTCCCTCTGGATAAATTACAGGAGGTTGTCTTTAACCCTATGTAAGCATTTACTAAGTTTATGGACAAGACATCTGAGGGGGCGGGGTGGGGAGAAGAGGAGATGAACTTAGACCCTCTCCTCTGGAAACTCATTATCAAAGATACACTGACTTGTGTATAAGAAAGACAGATGGGCAACAGGACAGCCTCCCATGTGGACAGAATCCAAACCCATTTCTGAATTGGGAGTGGGCCAGGGAGAAGTGTGTAGTGTGGGTAGCAGGACTGAGAAAAGCCCTGAGTTAAGACAATGGGAAGTTGCCACCTTCCATTCTCCTGGAAACAGAGCAGATGCTGTGATCTGGCCAGGAAATAAACACACAAACTTGGTCAATCCACCAACTCAGACCACAGCCAACCAACCCTGGCCACGGTGGATCCAGGCTGCCCCATTTTGCCAAGTGAAGAGAAACTCTTCTGAAAAGAAGCAGATATGCAACAAACGTGGAAGTTTATGTTCTTAGTGGTTTATAGACAGCATCACTTAAGCAGACTAAAAACCACAAACAGAAACAAAAACCACATCTTTATCCTGAAAGTCTGGTTCTCGGAATAAGACTTGTCCCAACAGCAAACATTTAGACTCTTCAACAGTGTTAAGATGTGCAGATCAAATACTTGACAAGGCCCATTTTTTGCTCTTCAGTGTATATCTTACCTACACAGGTACACAGTATTGTAAATATTTTTAAATTTTCTGTACATTATGACGTTTTGATGTGTTAAAAACCTTCCCGGTTGGACAGAGACTATCTCTTTTAACCAATTCTTAAAAACAAAAACAGAAGCCAGTCTTTGATATGCAAACTAACCAACCCAAAGCCTATCTCTTCTCTCTGGCCTACACTCGCAGAAAGACAGTAATTCCTCTGCCTTAACCATCCCAGAGCCAGGTAACTAGGGGCCGCCCCTAGAGCCCAAAGCCCACTGGGCTGGCCAATCCTAAACTATCCAACCCAAATAAAGGCTCTGGCCTAAAGCTCCCCTAGATGTGTTCTGCCTCCAGATCACCCTGGTATCTTTCCCACATGGCCCTGCACGGCATGCGGTGTCTGTCTCTAGGACCTGTGAGTATAATGTGAGCTTCTGTGTCTCCTTCTGGCCACATTTGACCAACTCACAGAAGAATTACACAACATACACAAGCTACCTACAACTTTGGTGAAATCAGATTAAAACCATGATGGCAGCAAAGATACTGGAAGGGAACTAAGGTTCCTGAATGCCTGTTATTTGCCTCTCACATAGATAATCAAGTCTGTTTTATCTTTACATCCTCCCTGTGAGGTAGACTCCATTTCACAGGTGAGAAAACTGAGGTTCAAAGACATTAAGTAACATGCTAGTGGTTACAGAACTACTAACAATAAATCAGAATGAAGCCTTGCCTCAGGTTTGCCTAATTCCCCGATGCCTCAGCAGGGCCAGTCAGGAGTCAGAAGTTGGGCAGAATAAAGAAACCAAGGGTGAATTTTAGAGTCTTTCATCCGTAACAGTGGGTGAATGCCTGACTTTGGAGCCAGACTCCCTGGGCCTGAGTCCTGTCTCCCTGTTCCAGTTTCCTTGTCTGTAAAAGAGTGATATGAATAAGCCTCCTGCTTTGGGGTTGTTGCCAGGACTTAGTGAGTTAATATTTATACACTGCTTTGAGCACTGCCTGACACGTAATAAGCAATGCATAACTGCCTGTTGAATATATAAATAAAACAAAACCTTCCTCTGGAAAATGCTGTCATTCTTCCCAAAGAAATCTCTCCTTGGGTGATGCAAAGCTTTATCATTTTCTCCAAAGGGTCACGAGATCACTGTCCTCTGGGGTGTGCAGTCCCATGGTCAGCATGATTCACAGTCTGTCACTGGCACACGGTTAGCTGGCATGGACAGCAGGAGTCAGTCACCTGCTCTGCTCTGCCACTGAGTCTAAAGAATGAATCAATGGGCTTTCCAGAGTTCTGAAGACTGCCAGACACCAGCCTCACAGGCGGGGGCAGTCGGGCCAGCGAGACGTGTCTACATTCCACATAAAGAGACACTCCTCAGATGTAGGAGATCAGTATCCACCATTGCCGGCCTCTTTGCCTAGAGCCTATATCACCAGCCAACTACAATCTGAATAGAATCTAGAATAGCATTTAACTATTATATAGGCAATTGTAGTTAACCAAAGAAGTCCTGGCCCTCCAATGTGACTTAACTCAGGGTTTCTCAACCTTGGCACTATTGACACTTTGGGCCCAGTAATTGTCGTCATGGGGACTGCCCTGGGCATTGTAGGATGTTTGGCAGCATCCCTGGCCTCAACCCACTAAATGACAGTAGCAATTCCCCAGCTGTGACAACCAAAAATGTCTCCAGACATTGCCAAACATCCCTTGGGGGACAAAAGTGCTTTCATTTGAGAACTACTGAATTAGGTACATTCTCCCAATCGCTATATTGCCCACTGCCCTTTGTGGAGGTACTGAGAGGGAACCACCACAGGGGGGTTATGGGACAGGGACTGCAAGAGTTAGAAGCCCATCAGTAAACTTGCGTCACATGTGACTTCTATCTACTGGAGGCCCTTCTGCAAACACGATGGGAAGTAGCAAAGAGTGGAGTCTGCCTGTCTCCCCATGGGAGAGCTAACAGAAGACTAGCCCATGCTGAGGGACACTCAAAGGCTGTTAACCTTTTGGAACCACGTTAAAGGCAACAGAACTACTAGACAGAGTCCACGACTCATAGTCACTGGTGACAGCCATTGGTGGAGCACATCCTAGGTAGGATACAAAGTCGTCACACTAACAAGAAGATATGCTCCCTCAATTCTCAAATTACACTCCACTGGCAAGTGTGACCTACTATCTCTTCTTGACCCTCCTCTGACACAGACTGACCTTCTGTGACTCTGTGACACGGTGTGAACACGGGAACTCATGATGATGAGGACGGACACTCATGCTGGCCATCCCAATTCCACCACCACCTACTGACCCATTCTATGTGCCAGCCACTGTGTACCTTACATAGACTAATCCTACTAAGACAGTGAGGATTATTCCCATCCCCACCTTACAAATGAATAAACCACAGCACAGACAGGCTAAATGATTTGCCCCAGGTGACTGCAGACCCAGGACTGAAACCCAGTCTGCTTCCAGAGCTGACGGCTCTGACTCACCATGCCCACTATCTCTTAAGAACCACCATGGACCTGCCCACCAGCAAGCATCTCTGACCTGCCACTTCTGAACCTACTTGTCTGGGATTAACCTCTGGGATCCTGCCATATGCTTTTGCTAAATCATATCCCAAATACCCTTAAGACTCTCATGCCACTGTCCCCTGGCAACTCTGTCCACCTGACCCAGTGTCACTAAGCCTCAGCCAGCTGACATTGAGTTAGAGACTACCTGATACATCAAGTGATCCAAGATTTTAAAAAATTAAGAATCTGCCTTTCTATATCTTCTGAGTTAAAATGAAGATGGAATATAAACGTATCAAAAACCTTTGATTCTCCAGGCACTTTACCTAGGTAGGCATGTTTTCTCTTCCAATACAAAAGAAAAACAAGAGTTCATTTTCAACTCGAGCAGCTATTTGAGTCGCCATTTCAAAGCAGTTTGACACAAAAGATATTGTTAATAAAACACACAAGGACAAAGATGATGTCAAGCCCATCTCTGTATTCTTATCAACTAAGCACAGTACCCGGCACATTACTCAGTAAGTATGTGTTATGTAAGCGAAAAAATGAATGAATGAAACAAATGAAACTATAGTCCTCCCACAAATAAGGCTAAATGAATTACACCTTTTCAGGTGATGAAATTATTTCTCACCTTCATATTTTACAGTTAAACCTGCAAAAACTGTTAAAAATTTTATCACAATTTAAAAAAAAATGGATTCTGTGTTTTAGCCTTAATGGTAACCCATTTATCCAGTAAGAGCTATGTGCCAAAGAATAATTTCTATAGAGTTCAATTTTTAAAAGAGGGTGAAAATATTCCTCCAAATTCTAGTATGATATTTTTATATTTATCACTGTGTTTTATAATTACTGTAGCAGTAAAATGTGTCCTCAGCAGGATTATGATTTTCAATTACTAATGAGCTTTTAAAATTTTGTTTGTGCTTCAAAGCCTTAGAAATAAAAATCTAATCCCAACATTACTACTGCAATTCTGTATTCTTAAAACTTACTGTACATGACAACGAAAAGATCAAAGTAGTTGAAAACATTTAAAATGTCTCTCTGGGGAGAAAGCAAGCTTTGGTTTTTATCATGCCGGAGTTCTTTGATAAATGGTGAAATCAATTAAGCTGCATTAGAGCAGGTGTTCTGATAGCTTCTCTAAGTTTTCAATTCTGGGAAGCCATGACATCAGGGGGTCAGAAGGGGCTGACACGTCCTTGAGCAGGACAGCCAAGGAGATGTCACTACCAGCCACATCTGCCTCCATATCTGGAATCCAAGGAGAACGGATCTCAGTAGAGGGCCCTGCTGCTGGAATAAGGGTTGTAGATCTATCAGCTAAAGCTGCAAGACTGGGTAGTAAATCCCGATTTCCCAGATCATCCCATCAATCAATATTTGAGGAATTACCAGGCAAGGCCGTGCCTGGGGCCCATGCTGTTTCCCACCCCATTTGCCCTGGGACATGCTTCTACTAAAGCAGTGGTTCTCAGCCTGCTGTACATCAGACTCACCTTGTGGAGTCACCATTACCAGGCTGCATCTTCAGTGCGCTAAATTCGAACCTGCAGAACTCAGCTGTCAAGGATTCTGGGCATAGCCAAGGTTGAGATCCACTTTGAAGGTGTGGCTGCCATAATTCGATGGCACGGAACCAACTGCAGTGAGCAAAGACTCACATCCAAGCTGCCAAAAATAATTTATATCCGTGCTTGCTCCTAACTCAAATCCCTTCTCGCCATGGCTGCCCCGAGAGGCAGAGTGTGAACAACAGAGCCACAGAGCAGCCTCACTTGCTGCTCCGGAGAAACTGGCAAAGATGAGGCGTTAATGAGAAAGGAAGGTGCTAATGAAAGAAGAATTAACCTCAACCTCTTATTTCCATCGACTGCCAGGAATGTCAGGTTTCATCAATTACATATTTTTAAATTAATTTTAGAGTGACCTTTCCAAAGAAAGATAATACATTCATAGTGATGACTGAAATATAGTCCATTCATTATGTACAAGGGCATTCAAAGCAGTGCTATTTATAAAAGCCAATAGTGTTATTTATTAACAGATAAGAACTGGAAACCACCCAAACGCCCAACAAAAAGATTAAATTACATTATATTATCCATTCATGAGAGAGAATAAATCATTAGATTGTAAACTCAGGGAGGGCAGAGACCAAGTCTGTCATGTCATCTGTTTATTGCCACAAGCTGTTAACATCAGGAGTTCAATACATACTTATTGAATGGATAGGTGAAAAAGGAGAAGCATACAACCATCAAAAATACCTAATGGCCTGAGGACATACAATGAGTTTAAAAGCTGTATCTAAAATATCCCAAATTTTGAAAAAAGCACATATATATGCACATACACACATGAATACACAAACTTCCCTCTGCAATAAAAAGGTGGGAGGACTGGAGGGAAATCAAAATTTTATCAGTGATAAGATCTGCCTTTGGAGTAAGGAGTATTTTTATTCTTCATTCTTCTTTATACTTCCTCAATTATATAGAAAATTATACATGCTCTCAACTTTACATAAAAATTCAGTGCTTTCAAAGTCACAAAGGCATAGAGTGCTATTTTAAACATACATACAGTACAGTGAATTCTACTCTCAGGACTCAAAGATACTGCCACAAATACCCACCAGAAACATCTCAGTGACCCTCACTGCCTTATCGCATTTGAATTTTAAAGCCAAATGGTAGATAATTCGCCTGCATGCGAACTTACAAGTGTGCCTTTCACCCTGCAGTTGGTTAAGGCAGCAGAGCTTGGACACAAAAGGGCACTGAACAATCACCAAAGTCAAAGAGCAGCTCACATGTTCAACATCACCAACTAGCATTCTCTCCTGGCTTAAAACTATGGGTTTAAGCTTTGACTAGAACTTGTACCTAGAAGTGAATGTTCTTCCTGGGGGGCTGCAGAGGCTGTTGTTAGTATTTCAGAGAACTTTCCAGGCAGCAGAATCTGAGAAAAGATATCTAGGCCTGTTGATAATATCGAGTGCTTTATAGAATCTATAAATACCCACAATGGAGTGCTTAGGCTGTCCTTTGAGTTTTCCCACCACCCAGCCAGCTATGGAAGAGGAGCTGAGAATTTTAGCCTTTTTTTATGGAAGAGATAAGGACTAAGGTGCTAAGAGGTCAAGTCCACAGTCACCCAAGGTCCCCATGTGACACGGGGGCCCACATCTTCCCCGTCGAGAAAGGGCAGCTTTGCACACTACCCCTTTCTGCTCAGCACCCCATACCAGAAGCATCGCCACCACTGATGCCCTGGTTAAATGCACAGGTGAGCCTGGCCGCACCCAGCTCATCTTGCAGCCCACAGAGGAAAACTTTATCTTTTGAACATGGCGATGACAATCACATCTCCTTGTTTGGGAGGGTGGTGACAAGCCTGCCTTCCTCTAGAGCAGAGCCGATTTCCTCTCGTGTCTGCTCAGGCCCCGTCCCTGTAAATGCTGCACAAACAGGCTGCTGAAGCCCTGTGTTCACAAGAATAAGTGACATTGGGTCTGCATGGACACTTTTGGTTGGGGGGTAACAGACACAGGTACACCCAGGCCAGAGTCAGTGATAACTAATAGCGACAAATGTACTTTATTAATCTAGGTGCTTTATAAACATGTCATTTGTAATCCTTACAAGACGTCTAGGAGGTTAAGTGATATCATATCCTCTGCTTCGCAGAAGAGGAAATAGGCTTTAAAAAGAGCAGTGACTCGCTCAAGCTCGCAAATTCAGTAAGGAGCGTGTCCCCACCTCCCCACCCCACACAGATACTCTGGAACTGCCTCGCAGGATGAACAGTGGCCCCATGTCAGGGTCATGCACAATAGCTACTTGGAGCCTCTTGGATGCAGAGTCCGTAGGGTATTTCTCCTCCTCTCCTGCATCACTAAAACCACTACTGAGATTTTCACATTAGTCCCAGCTGTAACTGTACCACAGAATCCTACCGGGAGATGAGGGTAGCTGCTATTCATTCGCGGCTCCCACGATGTGCTAAGGCCTGGGGCACGGTGGGGAACAAAACAGAGTCCCAGAGTCCCTGCTCTTTAGGAGCCGACATTCTAAGTGGCAAAGAGACGATCAGCACATACAGCAAACATGCAATGCTAGGTAGCTTGAGTGTTAGTTAGAATAACAATGACAGTTGGGTCCCGCCCTCCTTCTGGAACCGAGAACAGAAGGAAAGGAGCAAACGAGGTGGAGGGAAGAGCAAATGCAGAGGCTCAGAGATAGGAGAAGGCTTAGCCACCTCCGACAGCCTCGTCCTAGAAGACAGCAGTGGTGTCGAGGCAGATGTGGGGCGTGCAGAGCTCTCTAGGGTGCCCGCAGTGTCACGAGAGGGGGGACAGGGTCACGTGGAGCTGTGACTGCCAGGGAAGGTGAGGAACACCCTGGGCTGAGACTCGGACCCCACATATGTGCGTCCCCTCCTCAGCCCAGACTTGAGGCAGTGGCACAGCATGAAAGAAAAGGTCTTGATGACAAGAGAGTTGGAGAACGAGCCCCTTATTCTGATTTTACTCCTCCCGTCTAGAACACTCCTTAGACAGACTCTGGTCTGGGCCGGGTGTGCCTGTGAACTTGGCCTAGCTTTGATGAGGATGCTGCGGGGGTCGACTCCACCACAGGACGGCTGGAAAAGCCCCAAGCCGCAAAGAGGCCAATTTTTAGGTTCTAAGTTTCTTAAAGGAGAAGCCCTTTCTTTAATCACACGGGCCACGTCAACGTCGAGTAACCAAGGCCGCCTCAGACGCACCAGACAGCCCAGCTATTTTCCTCCCTGCCACTTTCACTCCAAGAACAGTGTACTTTCCTCAAGGGCAGGGAATTTCTCCTTCAGCAGTGGTGGTTTTCCACATCACCCTACAAAAGCCCCTGCCCTCAAAAAAAACAGCCCCTTGATATTTGCAGGAGCAGAGGCAAAAAGAAAAAAGTAAAACCACAAAACAAAACACCCTTTACAGGCTCGCATCTCTAATGAAATCCAACCTACTTTTTTTTTCCTTCTTTTTCACAGGAGAGATGGAAGGAAACACTTGCAAAAGCTCTTGTCTGAACAGTACCTGGATCTGTAACGCAGCGCAGCTGCTACCCTTTCAGAGCGACCTCTGGCAGCCCTAAATGGGGCTGCGTCTCAGACACGAGACCCCAGGCCAATGAGGGCCACTGGACGCCCAAAGCAGTTACCTCTCCACAGTGGTCTCCACCCACATGGTGTGTCTCCTTAAGGAAACAGGAGGAACTTCCTTGTTTGTTACCTTCCCTCCTCCCATGGAGATGGCAGTGGGACCACAGGGTGGGGTCAAGGCCAGGTTTACTCACAAGGTCACCCGTCCCCACCCCTCCCCTCTGCCTCCCATCATCCAGGGTCCACGGCCTGCAGGGCCCGGCCCGAGCTGCCCTCTTCTCAGCCCCCGACACCCTGCTGTGTTCCAGCTGCGGCAGCCTCCATTCTGTCCCTGGAGTGCACACGCTGGCCTTTGGGCCTGGCACACAGCACACCTTCTGCCTGGGACACTCTGCCTCGGCCGCCCTCCTCCCACCACGCCTGGCCACTCCTTGCTATCATTCAGTTTAAAAGACATCTACCGAGGGAGGTCTTCTCTGACCTTCCAAGTACAAAGTAGCCCCTTTGATTTTTTTGGTTTTTTTTAAATCACATTCCCCTGTGTCATTTTTCTGTCTGGAATTTATTGCTATCTGACATTCTCTTGTTTATCATTTCTCCCCTCCAAAAAGAACACTGCATCCACAAGAGCAGAAGTGTGTCCATCT
>CAUYSK010061378.1:0-14953 GCA_963575035.1 Avahi laniger | reverse complement strand
GAAACAATTTTAAATACACTGTATTTTGTGAAGTTTCTCTGAATATCTGGCCTACCACAGTGAAGAAAGTGAACCCATCAGTAGCATTCCTTTTTTTTTTTTAAACTTCAGCATATTATGGGGGTACAGATGTTTAGGTTATGTATGTTGCCTTCCCCCCCTCCCCAAGTCCGAGTTTCAAATATGTCCATCCTTTGGGTGGTGCGCATTGCACTCTTTGTATATGCATATACCCATCCCCTCTCCCTCCTCCCCCCTCTCCCCGCCCATCATCCAATAGATGTTATTCTTATATGTGCACTTATGTGTTGATCAGAAGTATTCTAATGGAATTTTTAGGATTATGCTGAAAGTGTGTTTCAGTGTAAGGAAACAATGATCTACTCCCCCAGGCATCAAGCTTAATTATAAAGAACTACCACTTAATAAACATTACATTTAAATATATATTGATTTAACAAATAAAAAATACTTTTTATGGGCCAGCAAATAAATAAATATAAATAAAAGTTTTAACTCACTTTTTAAAAGCCCATTCACTAAAAAAAAAACTTTGCAGTTCTGTATAAATGGTGTTCATAAAATACGCATACTCTTATTCCACCATCATTCCCTGAGAATTTGATTTTATTACAGTAAGTCATCACAAAATCAGAAACTGCGATTTAAGCATTTTTTATGTATTAATGAAATATTCCAATGCTATTTAACATGTTAAAGTCTTGTGAATATTATTCTTTGAGGCATTTGTGACAAGACTGCTTTAATTAAAGACTGCACTAACATTTAATTTAGAAATCTTTTGTATAAAAATCCATGTATTCAAAACATATGTAGTTATATCTTTATTTATTATAAAAACATGATTATAGAGTCAAATAATTCATTGGATGGACACATTTTAGAAACTATAAGGCCTTTAAAAACAGAGAGCAGCTTTATTATAATAGAATCTATATATAAAAATTATGATCCCTGTATTATTATCTTAGATCTAATCTTTTCTCATCTTCCTCTGTCAGAAGATTATGACAGAGAATTTTAAAGTTAGAGAATGTTAAACCTAGATGGAACCACAAAATAATCTTGCTCAACCCTTTAGCTTTAAAAATCAGAAAACACAGATGAAGCTAAATTATTTTTCTTATTTTCTTATTTTTCAGTAACTAGTTCATGTCAGGACAGGAACAAAACCAGGATCTTTCTAATTAGCAACCCTGGCTCTTTCCATTACAACATTCAGATTTGGCATTTATTGAATAAATGTATTCTAGTCTCAAGGCATTGTGCTTTGAAATATAATCATTTATTTCTTGGCTTTAAGAGAATATGATGATCGTCTCTCTGTCCTGCTCATCTATATGTGATTGTGGGGTGTGTGTGTGTGTGAGTGTGTTTGTGTGTACATGAGGTGAAAGGGAGACACAGAGTGGAAGAACCAAATAGCCTTGCCTTTCTTTGTCCTTATTATGTATACATGTATGACTGCACTATTCTGCCGTCTTAGGCCCACAGATCTTCTTACGGAGCAGAGAGAAAACATTATCTTCCTTATAGAATTTCCAAATCAAATTTGAAAGACTCCATACATTGTAATTGTATTAGACAAACATAAAGTGATGTGAGGAATTCCTAAGAATTTCCACTAAAAGAAAAATATTTTGCTTTTGAAAATATAGCTTTAATAGTTTTAAAGCACAACTCCGAATGAATGTTAAGCACAGAGGAGATGTGTGTATGTACTAATTATACTCCTCTACTTGAATCACTAATCTTAGAGCTTCCTTTGTCTCTCTCCACTTTTTGATCTCTCATACTCTTTCCAAATTGCACTTTCATAGATTTCAGTTACTCTGGTAAGAATCACCAATGATATACATATTGCCTAATTCAATGGTCTTACTGGGTCTGGATTTTTCTTAAACTCTTAGCAATGTTCAGTAGAGTTAGCCAACCAGTTCTTCCTACATCCTTTCTTCTCTTAAGGTTTCCATGAAATGACAGTCTCTGGTTTTCCTTTCATCTACTTGGCCACTAGATATCAAATCCATTTATTGGTTCCCCTCCTTTATTTGACCTTTAAATACTGGAGTGATCTAAGGCTGAACTGTAGATTTTCTCCTTTCTATATTATTTTCATAATCCTATGGGAGGCCATGACTTCAAATCCAATCTAGTTCTAAGATTCAAATTAATTTCTCCAGCCTTGGCCTTTCCCCTGTGACTTGAACACACAATCACGTGCCAGATTTGTCTATTTGGATGTAACAGGCATTCAAAAACAATGCCTATAAATTAGAACTTTTAATTTTCTCCATAAATCTTTTCTCTAATATTTCCTCATTTCATAAATAAGCATGAACATTCGCCTACCTAGTCAAGTGGCAGCTAGGAGCCATCCTTGATTTCTGTTTCCTCTCCCATCACATCCAATCCAACAGAAATTCCTGTAGAAGGTCCTTTGAAAGCTTACTTAGGTAACTCCAGAGCCTGGAAGAATACCAGGAACATAGCATGTACTCAATAAATATTTATTAAATTTGTTGGACTTGAATATTTTCTGGTTTTATACTTATATCACAAGATTTAAAAACTTTTCAGTTTTATGAAAGCCAACTATCTATCTGGGAAATGATTTCCAGGGAAATTTATACAACAGAAAATAAAGGAAAAATTAATGTCTATTTGTACCTAGATTTTTTTAAAAACTGAGCAAAACACCAATTTAGAGTGTAGGCACATCATAAGTCTCACAAGTCTGACATTTTGACAGTATTGTAAGAGATCAGGTAAATTTGTGTCACTGTAACAGAATATATTATGAAACTGCTATGTCAAAATTTCATCTGAAGTATTTTGGACCAATAAAATGAACATACTCTACAGAAAAATAGAAATACTCCCTTGATTGGGAGTGGATAAAATTTAAGGTAGGTTTTAATTTATTTTTATATAGACAACAAATAACTAAAGTGAAGAAAGTATCCCAAATAATTTGTAACTTGTTTACAAAAGAGTGATAAGAAATAGTTGTCAACAGAAATATGATTAGCACTGCTTCTTGATATATATACACATATATTTATACATAGTTTCTACTTTAAACATCACATCATAAATGCCTTAGAAATAATTTTCTACTCCTGCTCTCTTTTATAAGGCAACTCTATTCTTGTTATATAAATATGTCGTCACAGTACTTAGTAAGTCACGATTTTGCTCCTTTGTCATTTATATTCTCAGAAAATTCAAGAATAAGTGGCTACTTGATTTCTAGTTATTCTCTTAGTTTTTCCATGCATCTTACCTTTAATGTCAAAATTGTTGTCTTCCTTAAATGGTATGTTAAATTATGTAAATCTTCAAAAATTCAGAAGTTTTCATTCAAAAGGAATGAGTTTTGATTCCTAAAAATGAAAAAAAAAAAGTCACTTTAGGGACAAAGACTCAGAGTATGATAAAATGTGCAAAACTGACCCAACACTGGCTAAATCCCTCTTTGCCCCAAATCTCTCTCTCTCCCTTTCTCTCTCTTTCCCCCCACCCCACACATCCTCCTATAATTTTTAATTTCACTGATATAAATAGCATTTGTAGTGACTTCCTGAGATCTCTTCTGATACCGTGACAAATAACAAAATTGTAATCTTTGCTATATTTGTTGAATTATTCTTTTATTATAGAAATTGATGCTAAGTAACAATTAGAAAAAATTCTAATGAGCAAGCTTGTTCATCTCAGCATTATATATCACTGTTAAAGCAAAAATGGAGACCAGGCTTGAAAAATTCCTGAGCAGATAAAATCAGCCTTAAAGTAAACTTATCCTTCATAGAAATGCATAAATAAGTAAAATTTAACTTGGGCTATTTCTTATAAATACTTGTATTAGAAAAAAAAAACAAAAAACTAAAGCTCAACCAATCAGAAGCTGTGTACTAACTTATATGATCAAGAACTTTCCAGCAGAATAAACCAAATATGGCTGTCTGTTCACTCTAATGATAGTTTGCTTGGCTGTGCAAAAGCTTTTTAATTTGATCAGATCCTGTTTATTTATTTTTGTAGCTGCTGTGATTGCTTTGGGGGTCTTCTTCGCAGATTCTTTGCCTAGGCCAATGCCTGAAAGGGTCTTCCCTACATTTTCTTCTAGGATTCTTAAGGTTTCATGCCTTAGGTTTAAGTCCGTTATCCATCTTGAATTGATTTTTGTAAGAGGTGAGAGGTGGGGATCCAGTTTCAATCTTTTGCACGTAGCTATCCAGCTTTCCCAGCCCGTTTATTGAAAAGAGATTCTTTTCCCCAATGTAAATTTTTAGAAATACCATTTGATCCAGCAAAGCACTATTAGGCATCTACCCAAAAGAACAAAAGACATTCTATAATACAGACATCTGCACCCGAATGTTTATGGCAGCACAATTCACTATTGCAAGGATGTGGAAACAACCCAAGTACCAGTCAGTCCATGAGTGGATTAATAAAATTTGGTATATGTATACAATGGAATATTACTCAATTATAAAAAACAACAGTGATCTAGCACCTCTTACATTTTCCTGGATAGAGCGTGAGCCCCTCCTCGGAAGTGAGGTATCACAAGAATGGAAGAATAGGCTCCACTTGTACTTGCCATCAAGCTGACACTGACTGATCAACACTAAGGTGCTCACACGGTAGTAACATTCTTCAGGGATTGGGGAGTGGGTGGTGGGTAAACTCACAACTAATGGACGTCGTGAGCGTTGTGAGCGGAGAGAAGGCACACCTCAAATCATGGTGTGGGTGTGGCAAAGTCGTAACATGTAACCAAAATGTTTGTACTCTGATAATATCCTGAAATAAAAACTAAATAAATAAATAAAAAAAATAAACCAAACATGGCAACTGTATAACAATAACCAGTCAGGTGTCATCTTTGTTTTGTTTCTGTGTTCACCCTGTAAAAGCCTGTCTCTTGTACTTTTTCAGCAAAGCCCCAAACTGTCTTTCAGTTTGGTGCTTTCTGATTCATGAATAGCTCTTTGCTCAAATAAACGCTTTAATTTTTTTTTATTGTGTCTCAGTCTTACTTTCAACATAATAAACAATCTAAATGTACCAAAATATGATATAAAATGGTATGGTATTCCACACTGTGAGAAGCAGAAGCGTGTAGTAGCTAAAAGTGCAAACTTTGGCATCAGACATACCAGGTTTAAATCTTAAGTAAATCTGATAAAGTTGTGGACAAAGTGGTTCCCCAAATGGGCAGAGTTTGAGAATCACCCATTGAACTCCTTAAGGATACAAAATCCTGAAACTGACCTGCATAAATTCTAATGCAGTGAGCCTGGGCCAGAGTTAGGCATTGATGTTTAACAAGCTACACACATGGTTTATACACACCTAAATTCCTAAACTGGTTGGCCTCTAAAAGTCTGTTTCCTCATCTATAAAATGGATGACATATAATACCTATAACATGATTTAGATGATTAAATATATAGAAGGTAATTTAGAAATTCGTCTTACGTAGAGTAAGTACATAGTCTGTTTAGATTTCTTGCTGTTTTTTTTATTGTTGTCCCTTCTACTACCGTAAATACTACTTTTAACACTGTTGCTATTGTTATTATCATTATTATTATTCATTTATAAAATAGTATGCAGGTATTGTATTAAATTCCTGCTTTAATAAAAGATGAAATGGCCAATAAAGCTCACAGTGTATTTAGTGGAAAAGAAATTACAATTTTCTTTAATTTCCATGCTGTAAAAACATGTAAAATTATACAAGTGCACAGAAAAAAAAAGACTGTAAGACTTGCACTGAAAATTTAAGGGAAAATTTAAGCCAAGCTTATCTCTGCATGAAGAATTAAGTGTGAGTTTCTTCTTTCTTCTCTGGGAATTTCTGTATTTTCAAACCTTTCTACCCTTGTCAAACTAGATTTCAGCAGTTGGGCACATAGTCGACACCCACACTGTGAGAGATTGTATCATGTACTGATGATAGAAGAACAAGGTCTAGTTAACACAAAATGGCTGTAATAATGGCTTTCCCAGAATTTCCTCATCATCTTAAGTAGAAAATCATAAATTCACATTTCGCGTTTGTGTCATCGAGTAGTTCATTCCTCTCTCCTTTAGAAAATAGTCTGGGGTGGACTTTCATCGTGGTTCCATCACAAGCTATGCACAGTCTGGCTACCTGGTGAGGTTCTTTTCCTCTCACTCACTCTTCACATCCTTCATTGACGTTTCCTTCCCTCTCTGGCAATACTTCTTGGTAGCAGCCTTCTGCCTTATCCTGACTGAGAGGTGGACTCTAAAAAGATTCCTCAAGTGTCTCATTAACCCGGTTGTATCATCTCCTCATTGCCCACCTCAGGTCAGCCATCCTCCCTACCCAACATGGCAGTGCTCTGCCTAATCAAGCATCTCTGCTTCTTGCAGTCCTGGTTCATTCCTTCACTCTCCTCACTCCCTGCGCAAGACAGTTTCCAAGGAGCAGCTCTGTGGGGGCCCATGGTTTACAATTTATTTCTGCGGCATGGAATAAAGTTGATGGACAAGATTTGGATGTGTAATATCTGAATTTCACTTTATACACAGGAACCAAAACTGTAATAAAAATAAGTTTGATTCCACCTACTGAAGGATCATTATATATTAAAACCCAAATGAAGTTTCACTTACACTGTTTTTATTTAAGAGATGATATATGTGGATTATACTGGCTTATAAAACTGATCTATATGAAGCCTAAAGTGGACCGACTAGGTAATTATCATTCCCAACAAAAGGTGGAGCAGCAAATGGTTTTTTAGACATGAAAAAATAAACTAATGTGATAAGCCTGGCAATATTCCTAAACTGATAAATTACCAAGCTACAGTAGAGAGATAAATGTGTGTAAGTAATCAGCTAAATGTAACTATAAAACAGAGAATTTTTCTTTGGATGAGAAAACAACCAGCATTAAATTGTTAAAAAAAATTTGAAATGTAATGCACCCCATGAAGCTATAAAACACGTTTCCAGAGACTTTTTAGAAATTCACCATTGGTTATAAGAAAACTGGAAGCTCCTGCTACCAGCTACTTGTTTTCTGTAGCTTTTCTATTATTTCGAAGTTCGTTCTAAACATTTTGGATTGAATAGGATGCTACTCAAATAAAGAGAATGATAAAAAACAAAATTGGAAAAGCTTTTCATTTTGTCATTTGTCACGTTACTCATTATCTATGCCAAATAGTGGCTATAATGCCTTCCTTTTCTTATTTCCCTGAATATAAGAGAAAGAATACCATTTTCTTGCCTTTATCTTTTTTCACAAAGCTCTGGTTATTCTAAGATCTCTATTCTATAAACTATTCTGAGACATCTGTGCCTCTCCTATATTCATCCTAAATTATGCATCCTTTTCTCCACCATTTTTTTTCTCCTTACTCTTATTAAATTTGGGCCTGCAAGAGCTGCCTTATTGATGATTTTTAAGATATTGCATCTACTTATGTGTTCTTCATTATCATGTGCCAACATCTAATCAGATTTATGGTTTTGAGATCTTTTGATCGTCTTCCATTTTCAAATCTTAGGCTTTGAAAACATGCTTCCATTTGATTGGAACATTTTGGGAAACATTCTTCCTGAAATGCAGTGGACAAATTTAATTTGCCTTTTCCTCCACCAGCTACCACGTGACCTGAAATGTTATGGCCAACATTTTTGATCATTCTTCTTAGTAAATTTTTTAATAATGCTTTAATCCTTTAATAATACAGTCTAAGAAACATATGATTATGTCTGGATTTTAAAATGCAAAAACAGGAAACAAGACAACAAGAAAGCAATCAATTGCTTCCTCCCCCCAAATTAGAATTCTTTACAAAATATTGTTGCTGTCTGTATACAGAAATGGTGTTTGCTGTTATATACTGAGGGTATGTTTTCAGTAGAATTTCTATTACTTCTTAACCACCCACTTCTTATTCAAAAAGTATAAGAAAGTACAAGGGTTATTTAATATGTGTAAGCTTATTTCTATTACAACTTAAGAAATTTAACATTTAGAAGAATAGATAAATTTAATAAACATGTATTTATAAGGATTGACTAGCTATAAAATTATGGAGTGGTAGATAAAATTCGCCCCTGGTACCAAGAAAAGTAGCAGGATTCACCTACTCAAATTTTGATTGATTGTTCAACAGTATTACTTTTGTTGAAGTATAACACAATTTAAAGGAATCGAAAATGACTAAATCATTAGTGTCATTTAAATTATCTATATTCTTAATTATAGTGAAGTGGATGTATATTCAATCCACATTAGTAAAAGCTAGCTGTCTTGTATCAATATAAGTACTTTGTTATTGATAGCTTTTAGTCTTTTATTTATGACTAATCTAAGGTCAGAGAAATATAATTATAGGTGTGGAATTTAGTTTTATAGCATTTAGTTTTTTGAAAGTTTTACATTTAATGATATCATGGAAACACAAAGGAGGTAACATACCTCTGCAAGTGCTGAACATTCTATTAGGGATGAACTTAAAGCCTGGGGAAATTAGACTCCAACTTAACTGCTTACTACATAGAATGCTTTTAGAGAAAATGATCAAACTTTCAGTGGTAGAATAACTTATGCTTACTCCTAAGGAAAACTATTTCTGTTCTTCCTAGTCCATCGGCATTTGAAAAAAAGAATGAGGTTGGTCCCTGCCCTCCGGATATAGTGTGGCCTTAGTAGATTTTCAGAACCACATGATCCATAATCAAAACCTTCATTATGTAATTTATACCAAGTGAAATAGAATTCTTCCATCTGCATTGTGTTCTCATAAACCAAGATTTGGAAAAAAGTAATAAAAAACACAAAGGTTGTTATACAGTAGCAAACGAATTCTTCCCAAATAGTACATCATGGTTATTTTATACCAATTTTAAGAAGAACACTTAGAAGAGCCGATGCCCTTAAGTTAAAGACCAACAGAATCACCTGTGGTTGAGGAAAGTTAATGTGCTGATTTGCTGGCATGACAGAGAAAGCACACCGTGGCAAACCATGTTTGTGTGTGTCAATAAGAGTATGGCAGAAAGAGATTTTGGTAGGATTTGTACTTGTCTTAGATGATTTGGAGGAGTGTTCAAGGAAATAGGGCTTTGCACTGGGTTGGATGCTGTCAAGAAATTTGGGCAATTGTATGATTATTTTGATAATTCTTATTTACGAACTAAGAAAGTAAGGCCATAATGTTGTAATTGGTAAAGAAGCACCAGTTGCTCAAAATCAGCCAGAATGGGGGACTAATTGGTCATTTTAGGCATTAATCTTTTTAGCCTGCTCCATTAGAGACACAGGATGGCCTTGTCAAATGAAGCCCTTTGAGATTTTCATGTTCAACAGAAGGACAATGCAGGTTAGTTCTGAGTCCTGGATCATCTCCTGGCAACAGATAGACTGCATTTATATAATAAAATAATGAAACCCAAAATTAATTCATTCACTAATAAGTGTTGTTGCATTCCATTTTTCCAGGCATGATGATAATTGGTCAAAAGAAGACAAACAAGAAGAAGAGGAAGAGGAAGAAGAAGAAAAACAACAGCAGCAGCAGCAGTAGCAGCAGGGTTGGCTTTTTAAGAAGCATAAGGGAAATGTGGTCAGAAGTCTTCTGAGCTGATTCCCAGTGACCCCCTGAATGTGGGTTGGACCTTGTGACTTGCTGCTAATGAGCAGAATATGACAAAAGTGGTGAGATATTGCTGCTAATACTAAGTTGTAAAAGACTGTGACTTCCAGCTTGCTTGCTCTCGCTCTGTCTCTTTGGTTCTATTTGCTTCCTGTGATGAAGCGAATTCTGAATGGGGAGGACCCCACGGCAGGACCATGAGAGGGCTCCAGCTGGCAGCCAGCAAGGAACTGAAGCCCTCAGTTCATCAGCCCATGAGGAACCAAATCCTGCCAACAATCATGTGAGTGAACTTAGAATCATGTAGTTCCCAACTCAAGCCTTGGGATAACTGTAGCCTCTGACTAACCAGGTGACTAACAGCTTGGTTCTGGCTTTATAAAAGACCTTGATATGGATGTCTCAGCTAGGCTGCACCCAGATTCCAGATCTGTAGAAACCGTGTGATAAGAAATGTTGCTTGTTTTAAGCAATTAAGATTTGGGGCAATTTGTTACCCAGCAACAGATAACTAATACAGGAAAGCTGGGCCAGTATAAAGGTGAGGTGAGTGAGGTATCTAGAGCACATATTTTAAGGAGGCACTTGCTCTAGCTCTGCAGGAGATACAACATTCAAAATTGAAGCATTAACATGAGGTTGCAGGAGAAGGGACAGGAGCTTTGATTATGAGTCTACCACTATACTCTTATATATTGCACCTATTTTGTGACAGCTTAATTCTGCTGCTATCCAGTGCTAAAATTACAATAAGTACTCTAGGAACTCAGCCAAAAGTGATAACTAAGTCAGATAAAATAGGAGATATCAGATTTTAAACTGTACTATACATATCCATTTTTAGGGAAATTTAACAAATTATATTCTTAGTCAGGATAGGAGACGGAAGGCAGAAGAAAGAAAATTCTTTGTTGCTTAAATGTTTTGAAATATTTGCTATAGGAGGGTTTCTCAGTAATATCTTATATATACTAATTTTATGAACTAATCTCCCTAAACACCCAGCAGGAAGTAGACAGAGAAAGGATAAAAACACCAACATAAAATATAAATGCACCGTAAGACACAGCAGGAACAACAGGAATGAATGAGTCATTTAAGTGGAATCTTGTGTGTGCCAAAAGCCAAGTAGTGAAAGAAACAATTTTTAAGAGCTTCAAGATAAAACTAAATTATGTTCAAATATCAGATCAAGAAATATTGGTGAGGTCAAATAGATTTTGGGATAGTTTAAAATAAGATAATTTTTATTTCAAATATGTTAAAAAACAAAAGCCAGTTATTGCTTTTGTAGTATATTAATAAAATATATGCCATTATTAAGAAGGCTAAACAGTTTATTATCAAAATTCAAATCATAGGAAAGCCACTGAATCTTAGTCCAGTTCTTCTCCAATTTTAGTGTGTATGTGAATCATTTGGGGATCTTGTTTAAAAGTAGATTCTGATTTAGTAGGTCTGAGGTGGTGTCTATACCTGCATTTCTAACAATATTCTAGATAATACCTTTCTAACAAGCTGCCAGGTGACCACATTTTGAGTTCAAGGTCTTAGAACAGCACTCTTCTATGTGTGGTCCCTGGACAAGCATTATCAAGGTCACCTGGGAACTTATTAGAAATGCAAATTCTCCAGCCACACTCCAGAGTACTGAATTAGAAACTCTGAGGATAGGAACCACTAATTTGTGATCTATCAAAGCTTCCAGGTGATTCTGAGACATGTGGAATTTGAGCACCACTGTCTTAGAATATAGTGTGTCTGAATCGGGTACAAAGCAGAAATGGCTGAGGAATTTTAGGAAAATGTACCTGTCCAGTTCTCAAATCTGAAAAGTCTGATTAAACTGGCCAGAGATGCAGCCTAGAAAAATGTCTATAATGTCTCCTTGGCAGTGGAGGGAGTGGTAATGAGAATATGTTGAGAAACATTCTGTTTTAGAGAGAAGAAAAAACAAATTGCAGAAAAGTAGTGCAATGATTTGCCCAAGGTTTGGGAATCAAAAATAAAATGTCCATTCTTCTAATTCTCATACCAGTTCTTTCCTGGCACTTCAAGATAATACCAGGAGGATTTAAAATAAGGCAAGATGATCTCTTTCTCATGGAATGGATGTGATCCTACCACGCTGTTGAAGAGCCGCCCATTCTGAATGACTGCTGTGACGTAGCTAATTCAGTGGCCTGTATCAGTCAGTTAATTACATTGTTTCTCAGGAGTTTCACACTGAAATTACAACACAGACATTAAAGAGTCACCTGAAACAGAGCTGTCATAAGCACCTGAGTAACGCTTTTAAAAGCATGGTGAGCATATTATGTAAAGAACGTACTAAGATCACAAGTGCACAGTTCTTATAAATAAGACTGTCTAAGATTGTTTCCTCATTTTTTAAAAGGTATTTGTAAGATAGGTTATTTATAGAATTGGTAGTATGTCAACTTCTAATTTCTATGTTTTATAACTTTTCCAATTTAAAATTTTTTTTTACCCTACATCCTTTTCTACTATTTAATAAAGATTTGTACCTTAGAAAGAAATCCTTTTCAACTACTCTTACTATCAGAATAGAAAGCATGCTGAAAGGTGCTTATCACTTGTGTGTCTCTTATATATACGCTTTTAAGAGAATTCAAATATCAGATGTACTTAGCAGTACCCAGAACTCTTCCGGGATTCAGTTCCAGTGGGTGTCTGTGCCCTCAAGGGAGAGGCGAAGAGGATTTTAGGGGATGTCCAGGTCCCTTAGATTCATGAATGGTTCTAAATTTGAGTGGTACGACTCCATTAAATGGCTTTAAAAATAGATGGAGATAGTTTAGTTTTTACACTCATTGGTGACATTTAGTGGAAGAAGGCAAGAAGGCTACCTAGCCTGCAGTGAGAGAGTTTGGCAAGATGAAGGATTCCACCCGTAATTGTAATTGCCACTCCTTTGAGAGACACTTACGGAAGGAAACGTGAATCCAACTTTGCAACCTCCAGGAACGAAAAAATGCCCTCAGGGCATACGGCGCTCACTATGAAGTGACAGGGGCCATGCCATCTCAGGGAGCAGCAGCCGATGGAGGCGGCTAAGAGCGTGCGAATCCTGGGCTCTGAAAATACTCATTAAAAGATCTGTTTGTTGAAAAAATGTACTCCTTTTAGCATGCTCAGCAGGAAAGAGCAACATACACTCGGGTACTGATGTTGAAAAGCGTCTCTGACTGAAGAAAGGAGGGCAAAGAGCTGAAAGTTAAACAAAGAAGCAACAGACAGGCAAGCATTTACCCAAACGACGTTAAATTCTGGCATATCGGCCAATGGCGTGATTCGTGGTCAGGGAGCATGGTGAAGAAAGACAATTGCAATAAATAAGTCCTGGTATACGTCTGTCTGATGTTCTGGTTTAATTTGGGCTTTCATGCTCTGTAGAAAAGGAGTTCCCAACCAGAGGTGTGCATGGTAGTCACACAAGGCATCTTTTCCCAAATTAGACATGACTTTGTCTTGACCCCAGACTTACATAAAAAGAAGTTCCAGGTATTGCACTTGAGCATGTGTTATTTGTGTTTAATAAAAGCATCTCAGATAAATCTGAAACCCATTCCTGGCTAAGTAGCACCATTATAGAGAAATTTATGGATAGCACATTATAAGGCCTCCACAAAATATTGGTATTCTCTGCCCAGATCATGATGCTGTAGAATGGTGAACTCCTGTCCATGCTTTGCTGAAAGGGTCTGGAATACAGCTATGCTGTTGCACAGGGGTGTGTTTAATGAAATTTTTGAATGAAATAATAAACATAATTTTCTGTTATTTTGCTTACTAAAGACTAAAAAAATCAGTAAAAAAATCCACAATGAATCAAGTGGAAAGTTTTCTGGGAGTCCAGAAAATTTTTTAATGTTAATTTAGCAAAAAGAATCTTAGTCCTTAAATTTCTGACTCAGGTGCAGATGAGGTTGGGCAGGTAGAGGCAGGGGAAGGGAGAGACAGGGACGGTCACCACAAAGGGAATTTAACATATCCTGAGCAGTAATGACAACGAAACAAGTCTAATCATATCTCTTTAAGCATTTTTTTCTACATCCATACTTTGTAGAACCCAGTTTAAGTAGACTTGTGAAGTGTTATTTATGAAGTCTTTAAAATGAGGCTTCAAACGCAGTCTGTTAGACACACAGATGTAGTGTTCTCTGTCTCCACACACGGCAGAACAGCTGTCCCATCTAATGGGTGCTTCACACATTTTTATATTTGAAAAATGTTGTGCTGATTGTTATTTAATGTGATATTAAAAATATTCATTTGAAATGAGTCTGGGGATCCTAGAGGGGGTCAGTTCTAGACTAATTACTTTGGCATGTGCTTCCTTCTTTCTAAGGTGCACTATTTTCACTTCTAAATGAAGTCCATAAATTACTAAAATTTGAAAGGCAAGGTACCTGGAATAATTTGCACCTGTTTTGAATAACTGCAGAATAGATTTTTATAATCAGCAAATGGAGGCTTGAAATCCCTGAAATCCAGGCTATGAATGTTCACCTATTATATTTTTCTCCATACACATATTTCTAGTTAGTATTTCAATATTTGATCCCAATAGTTTTGCATATGAAGAATAGGTTTGACACAGAAAAACATCTATGCACAATTTTTAGGCCTAGAGATAGATAGATGATTGATAGATATGTTCACAGATATGTAGATATATAGAGGTAGATGGATGGATAGACGAATGGATGGTTAGATAGAAACATATTGAATTATCTCTGTAGAGGACATAAAATAGTAGCTTTTCTTCACCTAGAACCAGTGCCTACAAATATTCCAACTGTCTTTCCCCCACCTTAATGTACTTCTCCTGGTGGAAGGAGCTCTTGCTAATATTATCTGTGAGTGGCTTAGGGACCCTCTGTTTTATTCTTCCTTAGTTCTCATGTATAGACTGTCCTTGTGTGTGTGTTGTGTGTTGGGAGGGGGAGAAGCTAGGGGCAAGCTCATGCCTAGCACTGCCTGGATGACTGGATGAAAAATTTCAAATAAAATGATCAGAGTAGAAAGGCCATTTTACGCTTGAGGTTGAATCTGTTATGTAATTCACTTTCACTAGCAATACAGCTGATAGTTTGGTTCTTAATTTTTTCCTTCCTTCCTTCCTTCCTTCCTTCCTTCCTTCCTTCCTTCCTTCTTTTCTTTCTTTCTTTCTTTCTTTCTTTCTTTCTTTCTTTCTTTCTTTCTTTCTTTCTTTCTTTCTTTCTTTCTCTCTTATTTCTCTTTGGAAT
>CAUYSK010061375.1:0-24380 GCA_963575035.1 Avahi laniger | reverse complement strand
TGGCTGCGGCAGTTGTTTGTTTTGAGCCCAGGTGTTTGCGGTTGGTTTTTGCTTGGATGACGCCACGGCACTCTAGCCCTGGCAAGATAGTGAGACTGTGTCTCAAAAAAAAAAAAAAAAAAAAAAAAAAAAAGATGTAGGGGCCCATTCTTTGCTTTTATATCAAAGGTGGGTCCATGAATGTCTGTGTTCCTAAATCGGGAAGGACGTCTGAATTTTAACAGGAGATCACAGAGCAGCGAGGCCATGGAGCCCACAGTGTGCGCGGTAGCTGCTACTCTTGCTAGACGCACAAGCCTGCCCTCCTCTCCATGCGTTTCAGTCTGAGAAGAGGAATGTGATTCCCGACCGCTGAGACTCTTATCCGAATAGTTCAAAATACTTCCAACATTAATTCATTAATGCACCAACAGCCACGGGAGGCAGGAAAGCAGAGTCGAAACCTTGTCCGTGTGTTCCAGAAGGCCCAGAGACGGTGTGATTTCCCTGGGGTCACAAGTGGCCACCACAGAGCGCAGGAAAACCGTACCTCTGAGGACGCTGACCTCACCGCAGTCCCCAACAGCTTCCGCCGTGCGCTCTGAGCCAAAATCACAGCTTTTCTTCTCCTTGAGAATTATCTCCTTGTTTTCAGATTGCGGCATAATCATGGTGTGGTTGCGAAGAGAAGACTCAACGCAGTTAGGGTGACGGCTGGCCATCCCCAACGCGCTAGCTCGTTTTGCTCTGTGCTGGAGAAAGGTGCACTTTGCTCGTGGACAAAGTATTTCTGCTGCACGTGGAAGTCACGGAACATATTGAGAGATATTTAAAAATACCTTTCCTGGGACAGAAGGACGCTGGCAGCAGGGTAGGGCGGAGTCCACAGTGCTTTGAGAGAAAGATCTTTGTTGGAAAAGCTGTCAGGTGCCCATTTGTATGAGAACGGCCAGCTATTGTTACCCCAACCTCTCAGAGTCCCGCGTATAGAACGTGATTCTGTTTGAACAGCATTGTTCAAAATTTCTGTTAATAATCCCTCACAACCTCTTGATGGGCGACTAAAATGACCTTGACTTTCTCCAAGCCCGTGCAGGATTGAGGAGGAGGGTTGGGTGCTGGCCCCGCCACCTCTGCCTCAGGGGCCCGGCCCTCCTTAGGCAATTTTCACCTTAAAATCTCATCCAACTTCCCTTGGGCTATTTCTTGGGTGTGCATTTATAGAAACCACTTCTTGTTTCTTGTTTTTTCCAATCCAGCTTCGTCAAAACATGGATGATGAGACTAGCTGTGTGGATTTTGACTTCTACATGAGAGTAGAACTGATTAAATCACATTCTGTACCCACCAAACCCAACCTAGAGGCCTAGGAGAGGAGCAGGGTTTGCAGGTGGCGCAGAGCAGCGGTGACTCTGCCACCGCCCCCGGGAGAGGGCTCGGGGGTGCCTCGGATGGCGGGTGGCAGCCTCCTTCCCACCGTGGGGCTCTGCGGAGAGAAACCCTGGCAGGTGAAACAGCACCGACCTCTGAGTCGGGTCTAATAAACGTTCTCAAAAACACACGCGAAGACAAATGCACAGGACCGACCCATGTGATCAGAAGTGAATCTTCAAGCCCGAGTTCCCCAGGCAGGCGCGGGCGCAACCCAACCGTCTTCCAGGACGGCCTTCTTTCAGGAAACCCACCGAGGAATATTAGTCTTATTCTATTTAATCACCAAATCTGAACGAGGAAGAATTCTCTTCATTAAAGGCACTCAGAAATTCTGGCCAGCTGTTTCCTGCCACTCGCTGGGACAAAGTGGAGAGAGACGAGCATCGCGGTCCCCAGGAACCCTGCATGTGTTCGACGCGGCCCTGCTCTCAACTGCACTCCCGTGGCTCTGTTCCTAATCAGGAGTCCGCGTGCGGGAGATGTTCTCTGACTTGTGGCTTAACTCCCAACATGCTTTAACTTGGGCTGCACACACAGAACGTTCTGGGGCCTGCAGACCCCAGCTCGGGCTAAGTCTTTGCTCTGTCAGTGGCACTCACCCTCGGATTCATGGGCCGTGAAGATGCAGAGAGGCCGAGAGGGAAACGCGGGGCCGCCGAGCACACGGAAACAGACGGGTCATTTGCACGCCCGTGGCTAAGACAGGCTGCCTTTCCTTTCCCACCACTTTATTTTAGACGACAGAGCACACTTTCCCTCAGGAAACGTTTCTCCAGGACTAGGCTCACTCTTCGGGGGGTAACCCTGAAACTCCAGGTTCCCCCTTCCCGCCAGGGGATGGCTGGACGGGACGTTCTCTCGTTGATCTGAGCCAGTGAGTCGACTCCTCACGGGAGCCACACGTGGTGTCCATGGTGCTCATGTGGACCCCAGATCACCTTGCCCCTAAGAGGGACCCCGCCCACAAGGGCAGGGACACCCCTAGTGATGGGACCCTGGGCTTCACTGTCTACAAACGTCCACCCCACTTTCCATAGGTAGATTCCTTTTTACGATTTTATTTATACTCAGGTTAGTGGTCACTCCACTATCGCAGGAAAGAATTGCATCAGTGCACGTGGCCTTGGCTCTGTGTTTCTGTTCTGATCGGGAACCAATCCTCCCTCCGCAACGTTCCAGCAACACCGCTGCCCAGCAGCACGTTCTGCTGTTTCCCTTTGGCCCGGTTATTCCCCTAATTGGGAAGCTCAGTTCCAAACGAAGGGAGAGGGTCCTCGTGACCCCGAGTGGAGGCTCAAGGATGTCCTGACGAAGACGGTACATGACAGATTGTTCCGGCTGTAAAACTCTAGCTTGTCCTTTCATGTTTGCGCATGTTCTAAATTATTTATAATAAATATCTACAGCTGAAAAATCCAACAAAAATCACCAGTGACCATTGGGCGGAGACTGGGGTCTCTGGAGTTCGCAGCACCCGGCTGGTTCAGGGGCAGAGGCATGCTCAGGACAGGGCCGTGAGGACCACCCCGGGCTCTGACCTGCCTCGGGCAGGCAAGTCCTGGGCTGACCTCCGTGTTCCTGAGCGGGTGACCACCCACACCAGCCTCCTGTCCTCAGGAGGCAGCTGCCCTCCTGGTCACACAGTCCCTCGGCACCCAGCACCTGGCTCTTCCCAGGGCTTGCTCCCCCGCAGCTGAACACGGAAGGCCTTTGAACTTGGCACACGCCCTTCCTCCAGGCCCCAGTTTTCCCACCCAGTGGCGCCCACGTTGATGTCTGCAGAGAGATGGCGTGAGGGGGCTCAGCGAGGCAGGAGGACGAAGCAGCCACCCAGCTGTGGCCACTCAGTCAGGTGACTCTGGTGGTGGCTCATCTGAGGACGATCGCTGCGGCCCTCAGGAGACGGGACTGTGCAAGGACCTGCTTCTCCTCACCCGCCCAGCCCCGAACCAGCCTCGGGACGCAGGGCTCTCCCAGTGTGCTGATGGCCGCACCTGGACATGGTGTCGCTCCTGGAGCCAGGGTGCAGCCACAGCTGAAACACAGGGACTGGTAGCGCTTGTGGCAGAAAGGCAGCAATTCCAGGTCCAGGAGGGCAAAACCAGCCACCACCCACCCCGACCTTGCCACCACCTCCACACACTTGCCCCACACTCCCCTGCCCGCAGTCCCAAAGCCCCAGGTGCAGAGTCACACATGGTTACATTCCCCATGTTAAATGAGGACTCTTCTGCTACTGTGAGCACTGGAAATCCAAGTAGCCGTGGAGCTACACCTGGAGATGCATAATAATATCGTAGCACACGGCTCTGTCTTCTTTCCTAAGTGATACAGACCGCTGTGAGCGCATGGCCTTCTCACTTAGGAGTTTGCCGATATCAAAGCAATTATGGAATTTCCTTTCTTAGGAACTTTGGCCGAGCTCCTGGCTGTGGAGTATGCTGCCTGCACTCTCACCTGCTGCCCGAAATTCTCCCCAGCACCAAGGAGCCCCTTCTCTGTGCAAGAACGTGAATCTTTAAAGCACCTTCCTGGGTGCTGGTCATCGTAGGACGCTTCCTTCAGGCGAGAGCAGAGGAGATGTGCCCGAGAGCGGGCTGAGATCACGGCGGCGTGCGCGTCAGTTTCAACCAGGTGTCCTTAGGAGCTGGAAGCTGCTGGCCTTCCCCAAAGACACTGGTGCGTGCATCGGAGCAAGGGGACTTCAGGTGCCGCCTGCCTCAGTGAGGCGTGATGACCTGTACCTACCGAGCTGGCAGCTCCTCTGCGTCGGAGGCAGGGATCCTGGGTGACTCTGGTGTTTGCGGCGCTTGACGATGTTCCAAGAGCCACATCAGCACTGACTGACTCGTCATAATCACTGGCTGTCCTGCTCACTTATTTGCAATTTGGCAAAAGTTAGAAAATGTAATGGCTTCTATTTTTAAATGTGCCAGCAGGAATATTCTACTCAGAATTATCAAGTCTTCGTGTCTCTCTATAGCAATTGGATACTGGCATAGTTTAAAATTATAAAGTGAAGTTTATAATTCACTTTATAAATGTGTATAATGGGATTTTAAGTAGATAAAATAAATGTTCCTTTAAAAATGCATATCTAATTTTTTGCATTAACAAATAATATGTGAATACATGCAATCACACAGTAATTGTATTCTAAATTAACCATGTGAAAGGCTAACGACATGGACTATTTTAGGGATGCCATTCTATTAAAAAGTAATTTTTACTTCTGAATTTTGTTGTGTTCTGCAGAGCCAAGAAGCACACAAACCCCACCCTGGGATTGCTGTCCCGATTCTCTGCCGGTCAGGGACGTAGACCTTTGCTTGCCAATGCACAAGTTAAATATCTCATACACAGATTCTTCCCTCCTACTGCAAATTAACTAAAAAAGAAAGCTCTGAATTAATTTAAAAACTACTTGAGGAAAGAACTTTTCTAAATGTTTGTTTATAAAACTAGTGGGACAATCAAGATTAAGCACCTGGAATGGTCACCACTTACAACCGTGTTGGATCGGCGGCTGCTCTTCCAAATAGGTGACCCTGCAGATTTGCCAGGGAAACATGACGAGCATAGAATGGAACGTTAGAACCAAAAATCTGCTTAGAAATCAGCAGCATCCACACTTTCCAATGTGGAGATAAAATAATGGACATCATGGATCCCAGGAATGATAGCGATAGTTTGCAGAAGGCATTCCTAAACGGTCTTCGTGCAACAATTAATATATATTATTAATAGTATGCAAGAAATGGTCCACTGTGGGTCACCAGTGAGGCAGTGGCTGAGCCGAAGGAAGGAGTTCTGTGGGGCCCGTTGGATCCTTGGCCTGACTCCCAGGTCTCACCCGGGCCGGGGCGGGGCTGCACCATGCACTGTCCCAGCCAGCGGATGCAGCTGGTGGCAGGGCTGCGGCTGGCCTCAGCGTGGCCGCCTACCCCTCAGCCCTTCCCTCTCTCTTGCTTCCTGCTTCCTCTGGAAGATGGAGAAGCTGCAAGTTCACTTCCCCGGAATTTCCCGGGCTATGCTTGGCCACGTGTCCCGCTACCAGGGAATGAGATAAAATGGAAAATCACTGTGGGTGTGAGGGAGCGGTTCTGAGAAAAATGTTCTTCCCTGATTACAATCCAAACAAAACAGGCCATGCCTTCGTTATTTTCCTTCCCTGTCCCTCCCCCTGCAAGCTGCGGTAGGGGGAGGCGCTTCTTGGAAGGGCTGCAGCTGGTTTGCCGTCTGCATCGCTGCAGGGCCTCCCAGGTGAGGGTGCGGCACTGACTGACGGATCCAGAGCCCGGGGCTCTGGGCCCGGGATGAGCTGGTGCTCCAGCAGAGAGCGTGCCCAGGTCGCCTGTCTTGGACGCTGACTTCAGGGCGCTCACTGCTGCGCTGAGATGGTCCTGCCCGACCCAGGAGGGCAATGACAGAAGTGACCAGAATCCACATCAGAGAGACCTCGGCTACCACGTCAATATCCACAGTGCATTCTGGAGAACAAGCGAAGATTGTTACATGTTCAGTACAGGGTTATTGCAATGAGGTGCGTGTTTGCCGATTGCACTCGCTCCTTTGCACATTGTAGGCATTCAGTAAATATTTTTGAGCAAACGAACTTTTCTCTGGCATCTTTGTGTCACTCTGAACATTTTTCTGTTTTATGACATTTACGGTGAGGCTTGCAGAGGAGAGAGTATTTTCCTGAGAGACGCTGGGGCACCAGGGTGTAGGACTTCTGTACACACACACACCGGCTTTCCCTGTAAAGGTGGCTTCTGAGCGTGGTAAGCGTGAGTAGACAGTGATATCTGGGTACGACGCTCCCTGTTCATTTTCGTCCAGCCGGACCTTCACCCCTACCCTGGCGACTCGGCTTCAGCGACAGCTTTCTGCCCACCCTGCCTCCGTGGTAGGCAAGACGCGGAGGGAGCAGGGGCCAGTTCCTCTCTGCGCTTTAGCTCCTTGGTTCAAGACTGAGCCAGTGCTCGGTCTGTGCTGTCTGCGGACAGGCAGTTCTAGCAGCCACTTCCTCGACAGCTGCTTCGCTGCTGCGGGGGCCAGACGGGCTGGGAGGGGGGACACTTCTCGGCCTCAGCTGTCCTCAGTCACTTCCAGGTCTGCTCAGTCTCTCCGGGAGAGAAGAGTCTTTTTGGCCATCTGCCTTCTCCGCATTCTCACCTCTACCGCCGGGGTCTGCACCCTCTTCTCCCACCCCACGCCCAGCCCCTTCAGACTGCTCCCGCGTCTGTGCTGAGGTCATCAGGGGCTCGGGCCCCAGCTCCTGGACAGCTGCCCAGCCAGGACTCGAAGCCCTTGCACGGCGCCCCGGGGGCTGCCTTGAAGTCTAGGCGGAGCATGGGCGGATTGGGACGCCGACTGCCTCAGGGCCCCGAACTCCAGGACGTCCTTCCTCCACTCTGGGGAAGGCACTTTGCACATTCCAGCTTCTCTGGGCACCTCTTTGTCCTGGCCTCAACAGGCCCTGGGCCCCGGAAGCTCAGGGCATCCTGTTCTCTCCCAAGGATGCGGTCTACAGCTCAGCTCCCAAGTCTACTGGGCTTCTTTTTAAAAAAGCTATTGTGAAAGTCAAAGCTAAACAACGACTTCTTGACTTTTAGCTTTATCTGTCCTTCCCCCAAAGCAGTGACTGCCTTGATCTAGGGAAATATCAGCCCTTATCCAGATAAGAATTAAAGGAAATTAAAAATACATTGGGCCAAAAAAAAAGAAAAAAATAACCCAATACATTTGAAAATATTTTGCACAATGTGAGTCCAGTACATGGGCTTTTGTAAATCTCCAGAACAGACGATACACTGGAAGAGCGGCTTTCTGAATTCTAGAAACAACGTCTAGCAAAGGAAAAACTGTTCCTGAATTCTAAGATCTTAGATGGAAGCATCTAGAGTCAGAGACTGGAGGGTGTAGTGCATAGATGATTATATATTTCTTTATATCAACATATAATCTGTCTCTCTCTATACACCCAGATGCACATATATATATATCTCACTAATAATCCCTTCAGGGAGAGTGGTTGTATCTTCTGTGATGAGCCTGGAAACCATTACACCAAGGGTTACTCCAGCAGGCAGACAAAAGGCTGCCTCTTATTTCTGAGAAACAGTTACAGAGACTAGTTAACTAATCAATTACTTAAACATTTCATTTATTCGGTTAACAATTTACTCATTGGATAGCAACTACAAGTGAATTACTGTGTAAGGCATGTTTCCCCATGACCAAGAACTGCAAGTGGAAAAATCAAGATGAAATATTACTGCGTGTCAACATTAAACATAAAACCTTTAAAATGACTAATTGTTAATTCCAAATCAGAAGATGTTTTGAGAGTGGTATAAGGAAGCTATTAGATTTCATAGCATAAAATAATGAGTAAAGAAAAAAAACCCTGAAGAAATGTTTCCAGAGTTCAACACTTAAACCCTTTAAAATCATTTTTTAAAGATAAAATTTTACTTTATGGAAATCATAAGGCATGTTACGACAAACCCAGTTCAACCTACTGCATATAAAAAGCCCATCACCTTGCCTCAAGGTAAGAAAATAAAGTTTACTGCTATTGAATCACACTAAAATATTCATCTGTCAGTACTTTGTCAACCATGGTTTTGATGGCATTTAAATTGAATCTAATATAAATTTAAAGGCATCTCCATTTGATGTAATGAATACTCTGCTGCCACCACCAACTTCAATTTCAGTATCTTAAATGTGGTAAGTTCCAACTGCCTTGATGCATTTACAGTTGGAAGTTACTTGTTATAATATATCTTTAAAAATACTTTGTTACTTTGTATGTGCAAATAATATTGAAGCCAGAGGTGGAATCCCAATTTTAATATCATGCTCTTAAATAGGTTCCGCCAGCAATTGCCAGGCGATCCTGCCTTCAGTGGTCCTTCTGCTCAGCCTGCGGAGGCTCCCTGACTGAGTTGCCACCTCTGAAAATGCTCATTCTAGATACGCCGATGGCACCGGCTCACGCACAGTTCTTCTCTAAATATTTTCCAGCTACATAATGGAGAAAACCACAGTTCTCTTTTTTTTGCATAACATTTTCTTTCCTCTGTTTTGCTGCTAAAACATGGCTAATAAAATACAATGACAATTTTCTAAAGTGGGAGTCTTTGGTTAACTCCTTGGGAGGTCGGTCTGGAAGCAGTTGAAAGTGTGAGTGGTGGAGGTTGTTTGTGGTGTGTGTGATGTGTGCACGTGTGGCCACAGCTTCCAAAGAGAGTAGTGCACACGGATCAGAGATGGGTCCCCAAAGGTGTCTCGGCGTCAGACCTGCTGCTGACATCAGTGGGCCACTGGGACACATTCCCCTCTAGGTGCCATAAAAGATGGAAATAAGACTGGACAGGTAGAAATACACCTGATCAGGTCACATCGGGTATGGGCTTGCACGTTTTAGCCTGGGGGCGGCGGGAAGGTTTAAAGGGTTTTACGTGAGAGCATGGTGTCTTTCACTGGGAGCCCTCTGGTAGCAGGACTGACAAGAGCTTAGATGTTCTGAAGCTGCAGACAAGGGGACATGGGCAGTTCCAGACAAGAGATGACGAGGGACTGAGCAAAAGCAGTGCCAGTGAGAACAGACAGGAGGGGACAGACAGGAGCTGCGTTTGGGAGTGAGGCCTTGCAGAGTTCGGAGCAGTCGAGGGAAGGCAGGACGATGCCGGCGCTGCCGGAGATGGGGACACGGGAGCCATAGCCCAGACAGGGCGCTGGGACCCTTCAGCCCATCTGTCTGTTTGTCCAAGTGCCCGTTCTCAGGGCCGACGCCCCCAAGGCGGCAGGCAGCTCCCTCCAGGTGGCCCTACCTACGTCCAAGGGGCTTGGCACCAGCAAGCGCTGGCCCAAAGCGTCTCCTGGGCTCTCTTCTCTGCCTGCGTTTCCGTCCCTCGGGGCTCACAGAGGAAGTCTAACTTTTCTCTGAAAGACCCCACAGAAGAGATTCTGGGAGGCCTGGTCCGCGCCTTGCCCTGGGTCAGCGCCAAGCCCGGTGTGCAGAGCACGATGGACATGGCAGTCCCCACCGCTGCCCTTGGGGAGGTGCAGGCTCGGTGGCCCAGGATAGCAGCTGTGTAAAGAAGGCTCTAGAAACCTTTTCCTGGGAACTGCGCTAAGTGGTGGCAGTGGGCCAAACTGGGAGGGGCAGCAGCAGAACCTGTTGACTCCAGAAGCGGGCAAAGGTGCCAACCACACGGCACAGGTGTTGGAGAGGAGCCCAGCGGACCCAGCTGAAGGAAGATGGAGCTGGCCTCTCCGGGAGTGGCCCGCGTGGCGGCAGGATCCCTCCTGCACCTCCACTCCGATCCCGCGGTTCAGAGGGTGGAGGCTGAGGCAGAGCTGCCACCTGTGAGAGTACCCGGGACCTTGGACAGGCTGCGCTGCAGCGAGGAGCCCAGCCACTCCCTAAGGACAGAGTGGGCGCCTCCCTCCCTGGGCAGAAGGCGCCCTGACCTCCAGGGAGGCGCTCACAGGCCAGGCGGGGCTGGGCGGAGTGAGGCGGTGGCAGAGAGTGCGCCCCGCCTGACGGAGCCAGAAGACCCCACTGGGGCAGCAGCTCCACCCGGGGCGGAGGCACATCTGGGGCCCCTTGTAAGCCATGGACCCTGCTCACCCACTCCGAGGGCCACAGCAGGACCAGGCGCCCGGTTGGGGACGGAGTGGTGGCCTGACACCTCCGCAGACTCACAGCTGGAGCCTGGCAGGACCTCAGCACTAGCGCGGAGCTCCCCTGCGCAGCCTGAGCCCTGCGCTTCCCAGCGAGGCACCCCCTGCGGCCGCCCCACCCGCATCCTGAAATGTGGGGTGAGAATTTGAACGGGTTTCATCACAAATATTGTTCATTTCCAACATTTCTATTTAAAAAAATACCCAGTTTTGTTTTATAACCTGTTTTATTTTCTCACAAATTTGATTTTTATTTTATTTACTTGCGAATGTGATGCATGCTCACATAGCTCAATGCTTCTAAACAGCTGCTCCTATTTCCTTTAAGCAGGGTCTCCACCCACCGACCGGCCCGGGGTGCTCCCTGCCCGCTTTCACCGTGTCTGGGCTTTTACAAAAATGAAGTTCTCTGTATCCACCTCATCCGTGTGTCTGGACGGGAAGGGGAGACTCAGCGTTTACGCCATTGGTCGGCACGGCCGTGCGGTCTGAGTGGGTTATTTGTATCATTAAAAATTGCCTTTAGGAGCATTTAGGAGGATATAGAGCTGACACACAAAGATCGGTCACTTCCCTATGCAACCACAGCATCCCTCAGAAGACATAAGGAAGGAGAAAATCCCAATTAAAATAGCAACAAAAACCATAAAATTCTATGAATAGACTTGATAAGCAATTGCAAATCCTATGTGGAGAAGTTTTCGAACACTTTCCGGCAGCTCCCAGGTAGACCTGCGCCAGCAGAGAGGCACTCCTCCGTCCTAGGAAGACACAAAACCGTAAAGCCGCCAGTTCTAACAGAGTTAATGTATACATTGAGTTCAAATCCAATATGAACGCCAGCAAGTGTTTTCTAACAGCTATGCAGTTGATTCTACAGTTTATATGGAAAAAAATGCAAGAATATCTAGAAAATCCCTAAAAAAAAATAGCAGAAGGAAAGGAGGAATGTCTGGCCTACAAGATATAAAAATAAGCTATAAAATCTCTATAATTAACATTATGTGGTTCCAGCATGACCGGGCAAATGGCCTGTGGCCTGGAGCAGAGAGGACGGAAACAGACCAGAGAACGTGGGACCCGCGGTGCCCTATGATAGAGCTGGAATCTACCTTCGCAGCAAAGGAAAATGACCTTAAGGGAATCAGATAGCCCTTGGGAAAGAAATCCACAAAATTTGACCCGTATTTAACCCAACAGCAAAACAAACTCCAAATAGGTCATAAATCTGTATATAAAATAACTAGACCACAATTGTACTGGGCACAAACACGGACACGTAACTTTTTGACCCAAGTAGTCAAAATTTTCCAATTATGATTCAAATAAAGATGCAATAAAATAAAGAAAAAAAATAAAATTTCAATAATACATAAATTTGTTTTACCTCCCTCCCCCAAAAATACCCTACCATAATCAAAAGTAATGGCCAACTGGGAAAAATATTAACAACTCTTACCATAGCTTAAGGGCTAAGATCCCTAAAAGAGTATTTTAAACCATCAAGGGAGAGAAAGACCAAAACACTCATTAGAAGAATGGGCAAACGTCGGAAAAGGACATTTCACTGGAAGACACACGTACATTGTCTTTAACCACGTAAGCGGATGTTCCACGTCGGGGTGTTGCCAGAGCAGTGCTCTGCGGAGTGGAACCGGGCAGTGTCGAGCAGGTCTACACGGGCAGTCACCCTGCGACCTCGAACCCTTCTTCCAGGGTTTGCCTGTCACCAGGCATCGAAAGTCGCCGACTGCAGTGGGCTTTACGGCGGCCCAGAAGACGTCCACTTCGAACCCCCAGAACCCGTGACTGTGATCTTAGTTGGACAAAGAGTCTTTGCAGAAGTAACTTAGTTAAGGATTTGGGGTGAGGAGCTTATGATGGACGTCCTGGGTGGGCCATGCGTGCTGTGACAAGTGTCTTTATACGAGTGAGACAGAGCGAGGTTGGACACAGACACGGGGAGCAGGCCATGCGGAGACTGAGGCAGCTGCAACACGGGAATGCCTGGGGCCTCCAGACCCTGCGAGGGGCAGGGAGGGTCCCCCTAGAGCCTTGGGAGGAGCGTGGACCTGCCGACAGCGTGAACTCAGACTCCTGGCCCCCGGCACTGTGAGAGAATCAACGTCTGCTGTTTCAAAGCCCCAGGCCTGTGCACTCTGCCATGGCAGCCCCGGACACTACCACAGGACCTGCGGCTCGAGATGGTGACCACGGCAGGTGCTGCCCTCACAGCTGTGTGGTCACAGGAGGGGGAGGCAGACAGCACGCAGTGGGTCTGCAGAGCGTGCCCTGAAGTACGGCCAGCAGGGCGTGTGCACCGTGCGTGTGCAGTCAGTTCCCTTCACGTGTGTAGAGAGACGGTGAAGTACGGATGCAGATGTCGCCTTATTTTGACAGAATGAACCCAGAAAGGACATCCTAGGGTGACAATGACCACGGTCATTGGAGGGGACCAAGAGGAGCAAGAGCTCGCTGGACTCACCTTTGTGCAGAGCGAGTGCCGATTTCTGCAATGTTTTACATGGTCAAAAATGCAATTACATTTTTAAAAAGATAAAATGCAACCCTAGAACTGAACACAAACAGGAACAAAGATGCACTCAACTAATACAACTACGGAGGAAAAACGACCGGTGAGTCATTCTGGAGTGCTGTACTCCACACACCAGCACCGGGACATATTCTAAGGCCAATATAATAAGTTGCAAAGAAATATTTGATGAATGTTTAACACACGGATTGAGGTATATCGTGCAGAAAAAAACACCGAAAAGATACATGGTAAAACAGTAACACTACGTTTTTCCCCATGGTGGGTTTATATATGATGCTTGGGCTCATCTATGCAACTTTTGGTATCGTCTGATTTTAGTAAGAACACACTTTTTTCAATATTCAGAAAAACGAAGCTAATTGAGGTTTTTTGGAAAATGATGATATAAGGGAAAGGAGAGATCAGAATTTAGACTGGGAATCAAAGATGTTCTTATAGAAGAACCTACAGCACCTTAAAGAAAAGCATATCATAAATACAATGGAAGAAAAATTTTCTATTTTAAAAAAGGAAATTTTAAATGCTTAGCATATTCCAGGAAAAATCGTGCTTGTAATTTTTTTAAAATTTTTTAATCACAGAGAGGTAACAAAGAGTTATCGTATCGGCGCAGGGCTTTCACAACGGCAGCTGAAGCTTCCCGTGAACCCCGACGCAGCACCCAGATGGCGCTCTGTCCGCGGGCCACCTGGTGGTTACCTTTTGGAACAATCAGTTCCACAACCTGAAGGCGCAAGAGAAGCCTGGGAGTTACAGCCACATTGAGGGGCAGAGGCCCGGGCCTGGGCGGGGTGTCCGAAGTCACACGGAATAAATCCCACAGGATGCCGGCGCGGTGGTGGCGAACCAGGATGGAGAGGCTGCGGCTCTGCAGGGCAGGCGGACTTGTGCCTCCAACTCAGACCTACCGAGGAAAACTGGAATGTTGGAAGATGGTAAAGACATACTAGAATTTTATCCTGTGTTAGGGGATTACAGTGATTTTGACTTTTATAATAAAATGCGAATTAACAAATTTCTAAACTTAAGGCAGCCATGCAAAGAACTGAGGCGGGATTAATATGCACTGCAGAGTTCTAGAAAAAAGAACATGAACTAAGATAGTCCAGACAGCAAAAGGCGGGAAACATCAGAGACGTTTTCTTAAAGGCAAAAATGACAGAAGGCCAAATGTGGAATTTTTCATAAGAGTAAGTGAAGGAACACGACCCCAAATCGCACACAGTGTGACCCTAATTGTATTAAAAATGCACACAGAGAGAAGACTAAAATGGAATACCCAAAATATTAAAGTTATGGGCTAGTCAAATCATACATGATTTACTGTATTTTCTCAGTTTTTATCAATAGCGAGTGAACACATGTATAGGCATAAACTTATCATGAAGTTAACCAAACTTGAAATATATGCAGACATGCACAGTTACGAAAACTACAGGACTATATACAAACGATATTCTTGGTTTCATTTTGTCGTAAATTTTGTTTTAATAATCTTGTGAGTGACAGGTTGGTGGGTGGCCACCCTTGGCCACCGTGGTCACGTGCTGTCAGCTGTCCCTTCACTGCCCTCCCCGACCCCAGGTCCTGCCCGCAGGGCCCAGCAAAGCACGCTGAACTGACGTGAGCAGTGCCTTGGGTCAGCCCGCGGCCTCTTGGAAGAGTAAGTCCCTGGAGAGGAAGCTCCGGAGGGGTGCGTGACGAAGGCCTCGGCGGGGAAGGCCTTGTGGCCCCAGGTTGGGGGGATGCAGGATGGAGGGCCACATTCCTGCTGCCCTGGAAAGGATGGCAGTGACCGGTGCCTCCCAGAGCGCAGCAGCACACGGTGGAGACCCGGTGACCCAGAGAGACGCTGCAAGGTCCAAGTTGGTAGCTTTTGGGGTGAAGAGGGTTGGGACCAGGGAATGCTGACGTTTTGGAACGAGGACTCGGGGACTTGGGATTCTAGAAGGAGCGCAGGCTCATGCTGTCCATTCCCAGCCCTGAGTCCGAGGATTCTTGTTCCCAAGAGGCAGGATCTTCCAGGCCTTGCCTCTGGGACAGGCCGTCTTGGCCGCCGGAGGCTGCTCTCTGGACAGAGAACCGTGTATTCCACCTTTGGCAGAGAAACGCCCAGCACGCTTGTTCGTGGACGTTAACACCCGTGAAAGCTGCTTTGCTTTCTGGCCAGGAGGTGAGGTGTGTCGGTGTACACGCCCTGCTGGAGTTAAGGAGGGGAAGATGGGGTGGCCTGGTCTTAAGGGGAACCCCAGTGCACGCCAGCCCTGGATCTCAGCTGGCCTCTGTCGGGGAAGGGCGGACTGTCGCGCACTCACACGGCCGCCACGCACTCAGGCCCGGCACCTGGAGAAGCACTGAGGCTGCAGTGAGGGTGTCAGGATGCCCTGTCCTGGGGGTTGTCTCACCCAAGGCCTTCAGGACAGTGCTGGCAGGTCACTGAGAGTGACCAGGTAGATTCCTGTCTCAAAGGGGGACTTCTCTTCAAACTGTAAGTCACCTGAGCAAGTTGGTTTTCTAAGGGAAAATTTGCCAAGTCACTGTAGGTCTGCCAAGGAGGTCACTGTTAAGGAGACGGAAGTGAGATTTGGGTAGAAGGACCCAGCGCCCAGTGAGGTCAGCGGCAGAGCCAGAAATCGCAGGTCAGGTCCCGCAGAAGCCGGGGCAGCCGCAGGGAGCTCTGGGGGGAAGGAAGGGCCTGAGGGGCTGGCGGGGGAAGAGCTTTGAGGCCCTGACACCTGCCTCACTCCCCTGGCCGTCACTGCTGGAGGGAAGTGTCACGCCAGTGTTTACTGAAAGCTAATGTGACAATGTGGATTGTTCCCCAAATGATCTGTTGACTGTATTTAAAGTCCAGCTGTTTTTTCTGGTAGTTTTTTATTCTGATCCAACATCTGGAGAAGCTGATTGAGTTGGGGGACGATGGGAAGGTCCAGCAATTCTCTTCTAAGTACAGGAGCAACTGATGTGGAATGTGTCAGGTGAGGGAGAAAAACAGGGATTGCGTAGGGCGATTTGATGGAAGAAAAGAAATGCTCAGCTCACCTGAGCAAATCAAAATAAACTTGCTCATCACAGTACGCAGCTGTTGTAAAAGTGCGGCGTCTCCCAAACACAGGCGAATCCAAACGTTTTTTCTATTGTGACAATAGGGTTTGTTTTAGTTCCCTTGACCACTGCCATGGCATTTTCTCACAGTGTTTTCTCCCTCATCATTGATCCTATCAGGCCATTAAATATGGAATCTCTGATTTCGAATCAAAAGTGTAGTTACTATGTCTCAAACAAGAAGCAGTACGATTAATCAAAGTGTGTACATAAACAGCTTTGCCATCTTAATGGTAGCTTGTTTATGCCAGCAGCGAAGAAATCTGGAGAGCGAGTGGAGATGAAATTGTGAAGGCGTTTTCCACAACTTGTTGAGAATTGAGCATTTTCCTTGCAAGAAGTGGTCCAAAGCCTGGGAGAGGTGGTAGTCAGTTGGTGCAAGGTCTGGTGAATACAGTGGCTGACAGAGAGTTTCCAAGTCCAGCTTCTGTAGTTTGAGCAGCGTTGTTTGTGCGACATGTGGTCTAGTGTTGTTTTGCAAGAGGATTTGCTTGTCTCTAGTGACCAATCTCGGCTGCTTAATCGCGAGCATCCTCATCATTTCATCGAACTGATTTCAGTAGACGTCCGCTGTAATCAAATGACCAGGTTTCATGAAGCTGTAGTGGGTAATACCAGCCCTAGACCACCAGAAAGACACCATTAGCTTTTTGGATGAATATTTGGTTTTGGACTGTGTTTCGGTACTTCATCTTTATCCAACCCTTGTGCCAAATACCTGAAATTGTCAAAAAGAATCCATTTTTCATCACACATAATAATATGGTGCAGAAATGGTTCACCTTTATGTCGTGATAGCAAAGAAAGGCAAGCTTTGAGACGATTTCTCTTTTTACTCTGGTTTAATTCATGCAGAACCATCGATCCAGCTTCTTTACCTTGCCCATTTGTTTCAAATGGTCCAGTATTGCTGGAATAGGAACGTCAGACCTTGCTGCTAATTCACAAGTAGGTTCAGATGGATTTGCTTCCACTACAGCTTTCAGCTCATGATTATCCACCTTGATCTCAGGTCACCCACATGGCTCATTTTCAAGATTAAAATCACTAGAACAGAACTTCTCAAATCGTTGACATACTGTGTGTTCATTAGCCACATCCTTCCCAGACACTTCGTTGATATTTTGAGGTGTCTGCGCTGCATTGGTTTCATGACGGAATTCATATACGAAAATAACATGAATTTTTTACTTATTCATGGTTTACAACAATTGCTCTAAAAATATTTGAAAGATAATCACAAGCCAAAATGTACATTTGCAAGACTGAGGATGTATCTTCACAATAAAAATAAAACAAGAAGTGTCAAAGGGAAATGACAGAGATATCAGCTGTCAAACTTGGTACTTAAGGACACCGGACATTGAACCTCAAAGAGGAGGCATCTTCTGAGATCTGAACCCCGACCCTGTTCCGGGCAGCCCCTGCCTCTGTGCCCTCCCTGCCAAGCTCTCTGCCCATCTTCAGGGAAGACCCCATTTTCCCACTCCCCTCCCCCCCCGGTCAGTAATGACCATCTTTCATTTTTTTCCCAGGAGGTGACAGTTCCCCTCGTTCATGCCTTACAGTCTTCTATCCCGACTGCCCCAAAGTAGATCCCTGTAAAGGATTTGGGGGCCAAGAGCTAACTGGGGAGGTGATCCCAGAGGCCAGGAGGGACAGAGAGTCAGGAGAGGGGATGTGTCCCCTGTTCACCATCATCCCTGCTTTTGTCACTCCCAAGACTCCGCCGGGAGCCCACCAATCTCTGGGTGGCCACACCTGAATTTTGAGTAGCCAGGCGGGGCTACTCCCCACCTGCGGGGCCACAAGCACCTCAGGCTCCGCTGTCCTGCTCTGAGCTCATTGCATTCCTGCATCTCACCCTTCCCTCCCGGCTTCCACACTCCCGTTCACGGCTCACGCCTCCCCAGGCCCCGGCCATGAGAGCTGGCACAGGGCGTGGAGGGCACATCACAGTGGCCCCAGAGAGCTGCCCTGCCCACGGGCGTCCACATCCACACAGAGCCTCCCGCCCGTTGTCCTCCGCCTCAGGTGCATTCTGGTTGTGCTGCTCCAGGGTCCCTGCTCAGCGTTGGCAGGGACCTCACAGATCCCTGCTCAGAAACCTGCTCTGCTGGACGAGCCTTTCAGCCAGGAAAATGCGCACCGCACGGTGGACTGGCAGGCCCCTCAGTCAGCAGGGACACGGCCCATGCCGGGGAAGGAGCGGCCCCACAGTCCTCAGGCCTTCTCAGCGCCAGAGACTCCCTCCTTGCCAGGGAGGTCACCGGATTCCGTGTCAGACCCCTCTCCTGCTCCCTGAGCCTCTCCCAGGCCCGACCCAGAGAAGTGAGGCTTCCCAGTGTCTGGTTTTGAACTAGGTAGTCTGGTTTTGGAATCTCTGTCCAGGAAACACGCTGGGACAAAATTTTGGTTGCACGTCTGGGGTCGGCTGTTCAACCTTTTCAATGTGATCACATCACGGTGCCTTTTCAATGTGATCACATCACGGTGCCGGAGCTCTCTGGACCCCGCTGTGTGCCGGCCTGGCCAAGCCGGCTGGGGTGTGGCCCTTTGGGGCTGGTGATGATGCAGAGGTCACCCTGCCAGGCTGGGCGGCCTCCAGCTCAGTAGCGCTGTCTGTCCCTCACGGGGCTTGGCCTCCGCCCCGCGACAGCGCTCCCCACGGCCGCTGTCCTCTCACCTCGCACACGGTGCGTGTGGCAGCTTTAGATGAGAACATAGGTGGCTGCTTTATATCAAAAATTAAATGCTTTAATTTAATTTGTAGTTTCCAAGATACCAAAAAACGGTCTCTTTCATGCAAACAGTGGCATGTACACATTGCACGTGACCACTGCGAGAAGGGGGTGTTTGTCCTTAGGGTGCCGACCCTGCATCTGGCTGCTCTCCCCATGAAATGGTGGGTGCTGGCGAGGGCTTGGTTGGGCGTCTGTGCCGCGGGAGCAACCTTGAGGCCTACGGGGGCTGGAGAAGCTTCCGTTGTAGACCGTGAGACCCGCGTGTGGAGCCTGGTGGGCAGCCCGCCACTGGACATGGGACAGTCGGGCCGGTGGACAGTGAGTCTGACCAGCTGACCAGTGAGGCAAGACCTCCAAACACATTCAGCTCCAGTTTCATCAACATTTAAGGTTTTGGAAAAAATAAGTCTTCTGTGTTGCCCTGCTGTCGGGCTTCAGCAATCAGCGTCCGGCTTCCATGTCCCCGCCTTACCTGCACGCACAGTGCCCGCCACGCAGGCCCACACGCAAGGGGCAGATCTGCCCCAGGAACTCTGACGATCCTCGAAATGCATCAGTGACGGACGCACAGGCAGCCCTGATAGAACATGAGCCTCTGTCCCTGTAACCCGTCCGACGGGGACGTCTTGCGGGCACGTGATGCCGGCATCGGACCCTCACCAGGAAGGGTGTGGAGCGCTCTCCGGGACCAGGTGAATTCCCAAATAGCTGTCCTTGTTTGCTATCAAGGGGTTGAGACCTTCTTAGCACATTTCACTTGTGATCTTTTAAAGCTGTCAGAGCAGAATGATTTTCAGTCACTTTGCTCTGGAGTGGATTTAAAATCATGTCCCAGAGGTGGTAGATTAATAGATTAAAAAGGCAAAGTATTAATCTAGCACATCGTCCTGTCTCCTTACCCGTAAGATATAGTATAACTGTCATGCGGCTGTGGCAGTTCTTCAATGAAACATCAACGTGCTCAGCGCGGGCTGCCCAGAACGCGGCCACTGCCCGTTACCGTGGTATCCAAACGCTCCTCGCCCGACCAGATGCGGGGGCAGCAGAGCAGGTCCGTGTCCCTGCGACACGATCCGCTTTACAGCCCGATCAGGCTACAACGTGTGCCTGGGGCACAGGCTAGTGGGGAACTCTCCAGCGGTCTGGCCCACCGTGGTCTGGTCTTCTGTGTCTTCTTGAGGGAAATAAACACTACTCTTTGCTGTCTAGTGCTGAGTTCCCAAGGACAGCAGAGGGGAGCAGGAAGGACATCGATTTCCTTCGGCATTTTGCTATTAAGAATTTGTGGATAAAGATGAGAGTTTGGATCAATAGCCATTTGAAACCTCATCAGCTTACTGGAACATTCTTTAAAAAATTGAATTTGCTGAACTGTTACTCTGTTAAGGGAAGGCTGAGGTTTTAGTTCCTCCTGTTACATTTTGCAGTTCTGTGGTTAATTTCTGGAGCAGCTCTGGGCACCCCACACCGTGCAAGAAAAAGGCAGTTTTGGCTCGTCCCTTGTTAAGACACAACCCCTCTCACCCGAGTGGGTTCAGCTGCCACCGCAGCGTGAGGTCCGGAGCACGCCAGACTCGAGGCTCCTGTGCAGCCCTCGGGTCTGGGCGCATTGCAGGGCGATCGTGCCCACGGCAGGCCCCCACGGCAGACCTGTGTGCGCCTGCCGCGTGTGAGCCGTGCAGGGACAGGCGCACTGCCCCCTTCCTCTCTCTTTCTGCAGAGCCCAGTGTTGGCCAGGCATACAGTGGGTGCTGGCTAGATGCTCAGTGCACAGAAACATGCTTGGACGACTCTGTGCTCCCTAGCACCTAGAGTTTTCACACCCGTTCTGAAACAACCCCCGTGTGCCCCAAAGAAATGCTCTGGCGACTCGCTCGTTCACTTGCATATTGTTCTAGACTGTTCTAGAATATCTCCTCCGTGTTCTGTAGAAAATGTACAAGACCTTGCGCTGTAGGTGCGCCCTTTAGAGCCAACCCCTGATGATGGGATGCCCAGCCGAAGACCCTCACAGCAAACCCTCTTCCACGCTCAGGACAAGCAGCACCCAGCAAAGCTCGGGGAATTTTGAGCACCGCTGGCGTAGGCTCAGCTCGGAGGTGTGTGTTTTTTCTTCTTCTGAAATTTCAGAAACAAAAGCCCTTCCAGAAGTCCTTCAGTGGTCTCGCCCCCTAAATCATGAGGATGTCTGCAGTTTTGTATCACCAGGATCACGTTTTCTATAGAGTTCTTTCAAAGTGTGGTCCTGGAAAAGTACTTTGGGAGGCTGAATCTGCAAGTCTTAGAAATTATTGTTATTTTCTTTTCGCCGTGAAGCAATGGGGCGGAACGGCTCCCAGGGTGCCCACAGGGCTCCGCACACCTTGTCTGCAAGGGCCCCACAGCCGGGTCCCCGTGTGGGGCTGGCGAGGCCTGGCTGGGGGTGCTCCGAGGCTTTGCTTGCTGCAAATTCAGGCTGTGTGGGGCTGCCAGGAAATGCCACAGGGCAGACCAGGGACGGAAGTGAGTGGCTGAACTTCTGAGGCACTGTGGACGTGTTCCACGCAAAATCCTGCTGTTTGAATAACAGACAAAGTATTAGCTTCAGAGGGTGCCTGGCAGCGGTGCCCCCTCCCCCCTGGCCAGCTCAGTGCCGGCCCAGGAGGACCAGCCTGGCTCCCAGAGAGTCGGAACACAGTGGAGATGGGAACAGTGTGGGGACTCGGGGCTGGTTGTCCTGGCTGAGCCCTGGGGCGCAGCGGAGCAGAGGGGCAGGGAAACGGGGTCACTTACGTGGGGCAGCAGCCTGGAGAGTTTTCCAGGAATAGTGACCATGGAGGGGAAGGAGGGGTTTGCCCGAGAGGTGGTCTGGGCTCCATCTGCAGGTTCCTTGGCAGGGCCCTGTGGACCTAGCGTCGCAGTTCCTCCTCCTCTCCCCTTGGGAGCTGGGCATTTTTTCCCTTTTGAACACAATTCTGCTGTGAGTTCAACCATGTGGGCCTCTGGGTTTATCAGGGTCACACGTTTTTATGCAGAATGGTGTCACCTCTGACAATGAGTGCGAGAATGTGCCCTGATGGGCACGTGTCCTGGAGTCCCTGGCCTGTGGGCGCATCACTCCGGTGTCTGCCTTGGTCAGCACGCGGCATTCTCCCGCAGGTCTCGGCCTCCTCCGAGTCCCCCAGGACACTCCCCACACATGCAGGCCCGTCCCAACCCAGAGTAAGCCCCTCGACACCACTATATACATTCGCAAAGTCCCTTCCTCCAAACAAGGTCACACCCTGAGTTTCCAGGTGGACATACCTTTGGAGGACACACTGTTCACCCCCTGTTGTGGGGGCTGCTAAGTGGTGCCTGACTCACATATCGGAAGGTCAAAGGTGTCTGCATGCGGCAGGGCCACTGCTGGGGCAGGTTAGGGTTAGTGCTAGGGTTAAGGTTGGGTTAGGGTTAGGGTTAGGGTTAGGGGTTAGGGTTGGGTTAGGGTTAGGGTTAGGGGTTAGGGTTAGGGTTAGGGGTTAGGGTTAGGGGTTAGGGTTGGGTTAGGGGTAGGGTTAGGAGTTAGGGTTAGGGGTTAAGGTTAGGGCTAGGGGTTAGGGTTAGGGTTAGGGGTTAGGATTAGGGGTTAAGATTAGGGTTAGGGTTAGGGGTTGGGGTTAGGGGTTAAGGTTAGGGTTAGGGTTAGGAGTTGGGGGTTAGGGTTAGAGTTGGGTTAGGGTTAGGGTTAGGGGTTAAGGTTAGGGTTAGGGATAGGGTTAGGGGTTAGCGTTAGGGGTTAGGGTTAGGGTTAGCCACGCTCCGGGTCTGGACGGACGCCTAGGCCGACTCTTGCCCGGTGATGCACGAGGGCATTTTGAAGGAACCCAGTGGGAGCCACATGAAAACAGGAGGCTCGTTTCACTCCTTGCATGTTTATCTTGTCAATATGTTAAAAGTTTCATAACCCAGTCAATGTGGATTCTAAGGCACAGGCAAAAATTTAGTTCACCAATTCAAAATCCAGAGTGCAAGGGATTTTTTTTGTTTAAAGATATATGTGTATATTTTCTTAGCATTTTTCTGGGGTTTTATTTTGCATTTCGTCTTAGGAATTGAGACTGAAAATTCCTTGTGATAACAGATGCATTTTAGATTAGGAACTATTGCTCTGAAAAGGTCTAGTCCCGACAGTACAAAACTTGCCTGAGGAGTTACGTGGCCTCATTCCTGATATCTCAGTAGGGCAGAAGGTTTGACCTGAGCATCTTCCGTGTTTTGGTTTCTTCTCATTTGAGTGGGAATCAAAGAAGGAATCTCCCTGCTCCACCGTCGTGGTGTCAGGGGCATTGGGAGAATGTACCATTAGCACATGAGTTAAATCTGCCCGGGGAGAGGTTTACGCAAAGGTCACCGGGTGGTCCACTCTGGTCCTGAAGACCCACAGCTGTGGCGTGTTTAGTGTCAGGTGGGAAAACGTGGACCCACCTGGGAGGGGAGCTGCTTTCTCTGAGCCGGCCGTGACCAGCAGCAACCCTGGGCGTCTGCCCCCAGAGGCCCTGCATTCCCGTGCTGCTCTGCAACCCCCCTCCCCGCCCCACCGTGAATGGCAAACACTCCGAACACTCCTTAGCGCTCTGGTGAATAACTTTAGAGAAAAATGCAAGTTTACCAAGAACATCCAGGACTCTGTGTCTTGCCTTTGAAGGCTTTGGAAAATGTAGACTGCATGCCTAGCACCGTAATTCATACTTCAGAAGATAGAGCTGATCTGGGGAAACGCAATTTTGACTAATTTATTGGCAGCAGGTTGAGTCTTCTCTCCGTGACACATGTGCAGTAATTTCCTCTCCACCGTCTGTTCTGGGGCTTCCCGGCTATCAAAGCCCGGAGCATCTGCCCTCCGCATGCTTCGGGGGGAGCGTGCACGCGGCACCAGCCCCCGCGCCTCCGCGACCCCTGCCTGACGTGGGCGTGGAAAAGCCCCACACGCAGAAGCGGGGCTGGAAAGCTCTCTGCCGCCTTCCTTTGTCTTTCTCGCATCTCTAAGTTATTTTTCGATACCAGGCAATCATTGAGGAAAAGCTACTGAGGAAACAGGTCGATTTAGCCTCAGACAGCTCTTCACAGAGCGCAGGTCACATGTGAGCAGCTCAGAGTCCCTTTGGTCTGGCCGACCACACTGCCGGGGTGTGGTGTCGTCTGAGTCCCTAACCGGAGCCTCCGTGCCCCCAAATTCTGGGTATGTGCCACTCGTTCCTGGGTTTGCAGGACACATGCCTGCCTCATCTTCCTCGACATTTCTGGCCCCTTAGGTCATTTCTCTCTAATGCAGTGTGGACGCTGTCCTGTCCGCGGCGGGTGCTGCCCGGCAAGTTCAGAGGGCCAGTTCTGGGATCCCAGAGGGCCTGGGAGTGCAGGTAACACACCTACCCACACTTAGGAGGCACCTGAATGATAAATAACGTGTTAACCCCAAAGGCCTGCGCCACCGCCAGGCCAGGGCTGCTTCCCGCGGCACTTTGTCCACCCTAACCCTAACCCTAACCCTAACCCTAACCCTAACCCTAACCCTCACACACATGCAGGAGGATTACCGCGTTCATTTCCTGTGGCTGCTGTAGCACGTGATCAAAAACTTTGTTTCTTCAGATAATAGAAATTTGTTCTCTCACAGTCTAGAAGCCAAATTCCCAACTCAAGGAGTCGGAGGGACCCACTCTCCCCAGAGGCTCCAGGGGAGGCTCCTTCTTGCCTCCTCCGGAGTTGGATGGCTCTGGCGTTCCCTGGCCCGGGCACCACCCCCGGACCCCCAGCATCTGCCTCCGTGTGTGCGGCGCCTGCTCGGTGTCGGATCTCTCGCTGCCTCTGTCTCACGCGGACGCCGCAACCACATTAAGGCC
>CAUYSK010061370.1:0-44088 GCA_963575035.1 Avahi laniger | reverse complement strand
AAAAAAAAAAAAAAAAAAAATCATCAAAATTGATAAAGAAATCGACTAAGGAAGCAAAAGAGAAAAAAAATGCAAGCAACAAATCATAAATGAAAATGGTGACATTTTGATAATATCCTTAGAGAAATTAGAATATGAACTGGATGCCAACAAATTAGATAATCTAGGTGAAATGGAAAAATTCCTAGAAACACATAAACTACCAGAAGTAACTCAAGAAGAAATGGAAAATCTGAACAGACCCATAACAAGTAAAAATCAAATTGGTAATCGAAAACCTCCCCATCTCTTAAGACATAAGTTCAAGAGAAAACAAAACAAAACAAAAACAAACCTCCCCAAAAGGAAAACTCTAGGACTAGATGGTATCACTGATGAATTCTATGAAACACTTACCAATCCTTCTCAAACTTTTTCAAAAATCGAAGAGGGAACACCTACTAACACATTCTATGAGCTCAGCATTACCCTAAGACTAAAACCAGACAAAGATAATGAAAAGAAAACTACAGACTCATATCTATTATAAACATACATGCAAAATCTTTAATAAAATACTAGCAAACTGAAGCCAAAAGAATATTAAAAGTATCATATACCGGCCGCTCGCGCCTGTAATTCTAGCTCTCTGGGAGGCCAAAGTGGGCGGATTGTTTGAGCTCAGGAGTTTGAAACCAGCCTGAGCAAGAGCGAGACCCCGTCTCTACTAAAAATAGAAAGAAATTAATTGGACAGCTAAAAATATACAGAAAAAACTAGCCGGGCATGGTGGCGCATGCCTGTAGTCCCAGCTACTCGGGAGGCTGAGGCAGGAGGATCGCTTGAGCCCAGGAGTTTGGCGTTGCTGTGAGCTAAGATGACGCCACGGCACTCTAGTCCGGGCAACACAGTGAGACTCAGTCTCAAAAAAAAAAAAAAAAGTATCATATACCATAACCAACTGCAATTTATCCCAGGAATACAAGAACAACATAAGAAAGACAACCAATGTAATATATCACATTAATAGAACAAAGGAAAATCTGTACATGATCCTCTCAATAAATGCAGAAAAAGTGACAAAACTCAACATTATTTCATGATTTAAAAACACTCAGTAAACTAGCAATAGAAGGAAATGTCCTCAACATGATAAAGGGCATCTATGAAAAATCCGTAGCAAACATCATGCTCAATAGCAAGAGACAAAGTTTCTCCCTAAGATCAGTAACAAGACAAGGCTACCACTTTTACCACTACCATTCAACATTGTACTGAAGTTATAGTCAGCAATTATCTAAGAAAAATAAATAAAAGGCATCTAAATTGGAAAATAAGAAGTAAAACTATCTCTGTTTGCAGATAACGAGTCAAATGTAAAAAAAAATCTCACAGTATCCATAAAAACACTACTAAAGCTAATAAACAAATTGAACAAACTTGTAAGTACAAGATCAACACACAAAAATCAGTCGTGTTTCTACAGATCAGCAATGAATGATCCATAAAGGAAATTAAGAAAATAATTCCATTTATAATAGCATCCAAAAGAATAATAATAATAAAAAATAAGTATAACCAAAGAATTTGTAAAAGACTTATACACTGAAAACTACAAAACACTGCCAAAATAAATTTAAAGAAGGCCTAAAATAAATGTAAAGACATCCCATGTTCATGAATTTGAAGACTTAATATTGTTAAGATGGCGAAACTCCCCCAAAGTGATCTACAGATTCAATGAAATCCCTATTACAATTCTAAAGGCCTCTTGCAGAAAAATAAAACCTGATGATCCTCACATTCATGTGGAACTGCAAGGGACCCTGATGAGAAACATTACTAAAAAAGAAAAAGTAGAAAGATCCACACTCCCTGATTTCAAAACTTACTACAAAACTATGGTAATCAGTATGATTGGCAGAAGGACAGACATATAGACCAATGGAATGGTTTGAAAGTTCAGAAATAAACCAAATCATCTATGGCCAACCGATTTTTAACAAAGGTGCCAAAACCATTCACAGTGGGGTAAGAACAGTCTTTTCAAATAATGGCACTGGAAGAAGTGGATAATCACATACAAAAAAATTAAGTTGGAATCTTTCCTTATACCAGGTACAGAAATTAAATCAAAATGGATCCAAATGTAAGAGCTAAATCTGTAAAGTACTTAGAAGGTATGAGGTGAATCTTCATGATATCTCATTTGGCAATGGACTGACTCTTAGCTTTGACACCAAAAGCACAAACAACAAAAGAATAGACAAAGAAACTGGACTTCATCAAAATAAAAAACTTTGGATCAAATATCCAGAATATAAAAATGGTTTGACAACAAAAACCCAATTTTAAACATTTCTCAAAAGAAGATATATAAATGGTCAAAAAGCTCATGAAAGATGTTCAACATCATGGTCATTAAGGAAATGCAAATCAAAACTATAACAATACCATTCCACATCCATTAAAATAGCTTTAATAAACAAAAAAGAAAAATAACAAGCATTGACATGAATGTGGAAAGGTAGAGACCCTCATACGTTGCTGGTGGGAATGTAAAATTGTGAATCCACTGTGTAAAATAAGTTTGGTGGTTTCTCAAAGAGCTAAAACAGAATTACCATATGATCTAGCTGTTTAACTCCTAGATATAAACCCTGCAGAAATGACACTTACGTCTACAGAGAAACTTGCACACAAATGTCCACAGCTGTTACTCATAAAAGCCAAAAGGCAGAAATAATCTGCATGTCCATCAAGGAATGAATGGATATGTGGTATATCCAGACAGTGGAGTACTATTGAGCCATAAAAAGAAATGAAGTACATGCTACAACTTGGATGACCATGCCAAGAAAAAGATGCTGGACACAAAAGGTCAATATTGTATGGTTCCTTTTGTATGAAATACCTAGAATAGGTAAATCAATGGGGACAGAAAGTGAAGGTTACCAGATGATGGAAAGGGCAAATAGGAACTGATTACTTAACAGATACAGGGTGTTTTTATGGAGTGATGAAACAGTTTAGAAACTAGAGGGCTGGTCTGGTTTCACAACAGTGTGAATGTAGTAGTCCCCCTTTATTTGCAGTTTTACTTTCCAGGGTTTCAGTTACTCATGGTCAACCATAGTCCAAAAATATTAAATGGAAAATTCCAGAAATAAGCAATTCATAAGTTTTAAATTATGCACTGTACTGAGAAGCTTGATGAAATCTCACACCATCCCACTCCATCCTACCCAAGATGTGAATCATCCCTTTGTCCAGCATAGTCAAGCTATATATGCTCCTGGCCTCTTAAATTAACTGTCTTGGTTATCATATCAATTGTCACGGTATTGCAGTGCTTAAGTTCAAGTAATCCATATTTTACTTAATAATGTCCCCAAAGCATGAGGGTAGTGATGCCAGCAATTCAGATATGCCAAGGAGATGTCATCAACCATTTCCTTTAAGTGAAAAGGTTTAAGTTCTCAACTTAATAAGAAGAAAAAAATCATACACTGAGATTGCTAAGATCTACAGTAAGAATGAATCTTCTATCTGTGAAATTGTGAAGAAGGAAAAAGAAATTTGTGCTAGTTTTGCTGTCACACTTCAAACTGCAAAAATCATGGCCACAAAGCGTGATAAGCGGTTAGTTAAAATGGAAAAGGCATTAAATATGTGGGTAGAAATGTCTTCTATAGAAACATGTTCTGATTGATGGCAGTCAGGTTTGGTAACTAATCACAGTTTCAGGCATCCTATAGGGGTCTTGGAACACAAGCCCCATGGATAAGTGGGGGCTACTGTACACTAAATACCAATGAATTATATACTAAAAATGGTTAATTGTACATTATGTGAGTTTCACCTCTGATCATAAAATGCCCCATGTCTTGACAACACCCAATCTAGAATAAACCTTCACTTCCTAGACACTTCCCAAAATCACCCAACCAAAGCCAAAATCCTGTAACAGGTTCTTTCTAATAGCTTCTCAGTAAGACACCCCAAAGTTCCCTATAGTGTGTGGCCTCCCTCACGGCACTGAGTACACAACTCGTATAGGTGTTGCTAGTCTTTTTGGTTGGAGGGCATTAACAAGACTAACAACTAATTTCTCGACAGAAACAGTAAAAGCCACAACACAAAAGAACAATATCTTAGTTAAAAGAAAATAACTGCCAGGTCAGAATACTAACCAGTAAAAAACAATCATTCAAAAGTGAGGATGAAATACAGAACATTACCAAACAACAAAAACTGATAGAATTTCTCACTATGCCTACACGAAAGCGTATGCTAAAGGGTGTTCTTCAAAAATAGGAAATGATCACAGGAGAACTGAAGATGCAGGAAGGAATAAAAAGCAATAAAAATGGTAAATATGTGGGTAAATCTAAATGACATAGAACAATGTTTATGTCTCATGGTGATTAAAATATATATGGAGTTAAAAATACATGAATATAATAGCAAATAAGTTGATTAAGTGGTAGAGTGTAGAAGGGAAATAAATGGGATTAAATTGTTTTAAGTTCTTTGCATTGCCATTAGACTCTTATTAAAGGTCAAGGACGCATGTTGTAATCTCTAGGACAGGAGGTCTCAAAAGTGTGATCGTAGACCCCTGAGGCCCTAGTTAGGGGATCCTCAAAAAACAAAACTATTTTCATAATAATACTAATATTTTATTTGTCTTTTCACTCCCATTTTCTCACAAGTGTGCAATGAAGTTTTTCAGGTATACATAACTTGTGATATCCCATCAGAATAAAACAGAAGCAAGTATTCTCATAGCAGTCTTCAATTAAGTGAGACTTTAAAGAGATTCTTTAAAATGCAAAACAGTGCTACTCTTCTCACTAAATTTTGTTCCGGAAAGGATATTTTTCACAAAATTGTGTTATTTATGCTAACATGTAATGGGATATTGTTTTAAAATAAACTAAAAAACATTTAAATGTTTTCATGTAATTTCAAATACAGTAAATATCATTCTCAACTGGGGTTGATACAGTTGGAAATGTCTAGAGACATTTTTGGTTGTCACACTGGGTGAGTACAACCGGCATCTAGTGGGTAGAGGCTACATATGCTACATCACATGATGCACAGTCTACATGCACAGACAGTCCACAAAACAAAACATTATCTGGCCCCAAATGTCAATATAAACAAAAGTTCTTTAAGTTCTTTTTAAGAGTTTAAAGGGGTCCTGAGAATAATGAATTTGAGACTAACCTAAAATAAATGGATAATAATGACATTCATGAACTGGAAGACAATATCATAAAGACATCAGCTCTATCTCAATGAACAGATTGAATTTTTATAAAATTGACAATATGACCAAAAATTCATGGAAATGCAAAGAACCAAGAACAACAAAGTGGAAGAACTTGTCTTTTTGGTTATAAAGACTTATTAAAATGACACATAAATTAAAACACCATACTGTTGTTGCTTTGTATAGACAAAGTACACCAATGAGAAAGAGAGTCTAGGAACAGATCCATGTGTATATGGTCACTTGATTTATGACAAAAGTGATAATGTAGAGCAGTAGGGAGACAATCTTTTTCAATAATTGGTGCTGCATAAAATGTACATTCACATGAAAAAAAAAAAGGTGACCTCTATGCCGCACACAATATAAAAAAATCAGTTCTAGGTAGAAAATAGACCTAAATACATAATAAACAATACACAAAATATATACAATAACCAGTTCTAGGTAGATGGGGTAGGAAACAAAATAAGAAAGCTTCTAGGATAGTATTTCTCAACTTCGCCACTAGTGACACTCTGGCTAAATAACTGTTTTGTGCACTGTGGGATGCTTAGCACTCTGAACATTGTAGGACATTCAGCAGCATCCCTAGCCCAACTCACTAAATGCCAGGAGTACTTCATCCACCCAGTTCTAAAAACTAAAAATAAAAATGTCTTCACCCAAACGTCTCACCAAGGGGTGGGAGATGTGGGGTGAGAGACGGGGGAACTGACTCTAGTTAAGAATCACAGTTCTAGAATATAACATAAGAGAATATCTTCGTGTCCTTGGAGCAAGAAAAAGACTTCTTAAACAGGACACAAGCAGCACTGACTGTAAGGGAAAACAATGATAAATTGGACTACACTAAAATTAACTGAAACTAAGGTCATCCTTTCAGCAAGAGATAACATTAAGAGGATGAAGGTCATGCTAAAGTAGAATATGTTTTTCTAACAAAGAGCTTGTATCTAGAACATATAAAAACTCTTACGAACAAAAGTAAAAAGGAAAGAAACCCCAGAAAAGGGAAAAAAGAGCTTCCATCTATAAAATATATAACTTCTATAAATCAGTAAGATAGAAAGAAAGAGAAAGCATAATATAGGAGTAATTTTTTAAAAAGAGGTGGGAGGGAGAAAAGAGACTTTACAAAAGAAGATACCCAAATAGCTAATACATTTATCAAAAGGTACTCAGTTCACTTGGAATCAGGGGAATGTATCTTCCAGAAGGGCTAAAACTAAAGAGGCTATTAATACCAAGTGCTGGTGAGGATACAGAGCAACAGGAATCCTTATATATTATTGATGAGATCAATATAACCACTTTGAAATCAATTCTTGTGTTATTTTCTAAATTTGAACATACATTCTCTATGACCCAGATTCTATTCTTGTTATATATTCAACATAAATGTGCACATATAGACTAAGAAATATGTTCAATAATGTTCATGACAGCATTATTCAACCCAAATGTCCTACAGTAAAAAGATAAATTATGATAAAATCATATAAGTGAACTATAGCTACATCAGGTAACATTCCCAATCCCCAAACATAATGTTGAGCAAAATAAGCCAGAGACAAAATACTACTACTGTATAATTCTATTTATATAAAAGTTCAAAAGCAGGCAAAAAAAAAAAAAGGTTATATTCTTTGAAGTCAGGCTAGCAGTTACTCTGGGAAAGAAAAAAGGGATGATGACTGGGAAAGGAAACATAGGAGGCTCCTGGGTTGCTAGCAGTATTCTGCTTCTTGATCTGCAGTGGTCATGGAGTGTTTAATTTTGTGGTGATTCACTGAACTGTATACTTATACTTTGTGCATTTTCCTGTATAGATTATATTTAAATTTTAAAAAAGACATGGAGCACTATCTTTTATATGCTGTATATGCAATCTAAAACAATACACTATACAAATACTTTATTATGGTATTAGATATCAACTGTTTGGTAATAAAAATCATGTCTGGAACACAGTAACTTTCCACTTCTTATACTTCAAGATCCTTTGTCTAATTTATAAAACAAATAAAATATCTTAAAAGGACCTATTTTCAGTTTTCAACATGCTACAGGAAGACGTAATTAAATGTTTTTCAGTTTTCCTACAAGTTTTATTTACCTTGATCAACTGAAAAAAATCCAATTTCTTAGCTTTATATAACAGAAAATAAAACAGACATCTTAGAAAATGTTAATATTAAAGTTGAAGATGTTTCTTTCTAATATTAAACATATATTTTCTCACATTTAGACAAAGAAGAGGATTAAGACAGAATAAATGACTCTTGAACTAAATGAGGTTTCTATCGAAAATGTATACTTCCCTACTCATCAAAATAAGCCCTGAGTTATAGTTTTATATTCCATGACATTTTCATAAAATTCTATTTTATAATACCAATTATTATTTTATCCACAAAACAAGAATCAAACATTTACAGTATTAAGTTGCTCAATATCAAACAGATCCCCTCGATTTAATCATTTATTCAGAACAGTATACAGTTAACTGCAGACAATCTGATTCATTTTAAGCCACATAGTGCCACCAAGTGGTGGCAAATTCTTTTTCCAAAATGCTACCCTGAAGCAATTAGAAAAATTTATACTGGAACATTATATTGGAAGGGAAAAATCAATCTTATAATAAACTTAAATAAATAAGATTATGAAGTATCTTGGCACGAAAGTTTAAAAACAAAAGAGGCAATTTTTTGGGAAAAAGGTTGCATGACCTTGTTTAGTTTTAAAGTTAAAATTTTCTTAGAAGGCAAGGAACTCTGAATATAATGGGGTAGCATTTACTTTTGTTGCTCATTTCTTTTAATTCCACTTTTCCTCAAAAGATGTAAGTTGCTTTAGAAATTAACGAAACAAACACACACATGCCCCACACATGCACACAGCAGGAGACCTGGAAGGTTTCACGACAATCTGTTACCCTTGTTAAAGTATGGGGAAGGAGTGAGGAAGAGTAGGAATAAAGGAGGAAAACTTTTGTTTTTTAGTTAATAACTATATTAGTTTGCTACGACTGTCATAACAAAGTATTGCAGATTAAACCAGAGATTTATTGTCTGACAGATCAGGAGGCTAGAAGTTCAAGACCAAAGTGTCAGTAGGGTTGGTTCCTTCTGAGGGATATGAGATAAGAATCTATTTCAAGTCTCTCTGGCTTGTAGAGAGCCATCTTCTTCTTATGTTTCTTTACATCATCTTCCCTCTCTCAGTGTCTTGGTGTCCAAATTTCCCCTTTTTATAAGAATACTAGTTATAAATGGATAAGGGCCCACCCTAATGAACTCACTTTAACTTGATTACCTCAGAAAAGACTCTATCTCTAAATAAGGTTACAGTGAGTTAAAGGGGGTTAGGATTTCAACATATGAATTTGGCGGGGACCAGGGGGAATACAATTCAACCCTAACATTACCTTTCTGTATTTGAATTTTTTGATGAGTTTTTTTTATTTAAAAAGCAGACAAAAATTAGGTCCTAAAAGTTGTTAAATAATAGAATACTATTTTAATTTCATCACATACTACTGGCAAAAGAAATGATTAAATTTTAATATAAAATTATACATATGAAATATCAAAGTAATGTGTCATATAGTTTATATCCAACCCAGTTAGAATGCACTTAGTCCTAGACCTCATCTCCTACCACTCTCTTTCTCACTGTACTCATATTGGCCTCCTTGCTACTTCTTGACCCTGCTCCAGATATTTTGCACTTAATGTTCTCTGCCTGGAGTTCTTCCTCTAAATATACATATAGATAAGTTCCTTCACATTTGTGCCTACCTCGTTCTTATTTCTTTCCAGACCATCCTAAACAAAACTGCACTCTTACTAACTCCCTATTGCTCTCTCTGCTGATATTTTTCTTCGTAACACCTGATACATTATAATATAAATAAAATTTATCTGTTTTTTTCTCCCCAACTGCACAATAACTTTCTTGAGGGCAGAGACATATTCTGTTCACTGATGTGTCTCTACCATCTAAAATATTACCTAGTACTGCTGAACACAATTGGTGACTACTTTTTTGTGTATTACCACAAGCAGAAAGAATTTTTAAAAGTTAGTACACCTCTGACAGAATCTACTGGTCCCATTCTAATCATTCTCCACATCACAGGCTGAGTGACCTTTTCAAGTTCATCACTCATCTGTGAAACATGTTTTCTTCTCTTTTCAGGACAGAGTTCCAAATCCTTAATATAACTGAAATGGTTTTGCTGTGCCCTGCCTATCTCTCCACTCTGGTCTCAACACTTTCCTCCGACCAGTTCTCAGGGATCCCTCCAACTCAGTGGCCTTCTCTCAAATTCCCCAAACATTTTCTCTCAAAATTCCTTCTCACCACAAGGCCTCTGTATATGCAGTTCCCTTGATGCAGAATCCTCTGGTCTCTTCTCCTCAGCCCTTCATCATACAAATCTAGTTAACCTTAACTCATCTTCCTTCAGATAACAGCTCTCAAGGTCACTCACTCTCGGAAGCCTTCCTCAATCCCACTCTGTGTCAGGTTCCTTTGTCATATGCTCTTACGGAACTGTTCCTTTCGGAGCTCTTTTAAATATTCGATTAATGATTATTGGTTAATATATCTCTCCCAATGGACCCAAGTTCCAACGAAAACCCTCCCCACGGTTCTAACAGAATTGGAACCATGTCTTCTGTGGTTTTGAGCACTAAAAGGTGATAGACAGCCTAAATGAAGGGACACAGACAAAACAGGCTAATAATAAATGAACAATAAGGCCCTGCAATCAGTCAATTATGGGAATTAAACAAAGCAAAATTTCGTTTTATTAATTTCAACTGGTTTTATCAGATAAACTGCATTTTTTTCTGGGTAGCCTCCTCCTAGCCACCAATGAGTGCACAAAAGACACAGGTTTATCTTAATATTCAATTATGCAATCAATTTAAAAGTATACAAAAAGTAATATGAATTGTTATTATATACCCTATCTCAACTAGTGATATACGCAAGTCATAACTTTAATCACATGCCTGATCATGGGTCATTTTGTTACTGGTTATAAATATATGATTTACAAAATTTCAAGGTAAATGGACTGATATGTATTGAACACTTACAAGGCTGTATATGAGATATAATTTACAACAGGGTAATATCAAAATACAGTATTGCATTTAAAAAAAGGCAATTTATTCTCCCCAAATTACAATCTTATCAATGTTCATTCCAACTTTACATAAGCCTTCTCTCTAATGTAGTTTTGGGGGCAAGCTTCTCATTTTAACGTGATGCAGGAGAAACAAGCGACTTTCAACAATGGTTCTAATACTATTACTATTTCTCTGAATTGAGAAAATAAGGATAATTTAAATCTCTGTAGCATTTATTGTTCTATGATTAGCTTTATAATGCCTAAATAATGACTATCTCCAGATTAAACTGTATAATTTTGACAGTATAAACTTTTACTGTTTTCTTTATAACAATATAATGATATTTAAAGGGGGTCAAAATAAATTTTTAAAACAAATTTATATCACAAATGATATAAAATAAGCTATATTACAACTCCCTTCCAGATTTATGACTCTTTTTCCCAAATACTTTAAGTATACCTTTCAGATATACTGATAATCAGATGTATATTTATTCACCACAGCGAACCAAAAGTCATACACCTGACACAATACCTTGTTATTACATTCTAAGGGGGTGGTTAAATATTCATTGTAAAAAGCAAAGTCATCATTTTTGGTAGATTTTCTTCAGTAAGCAGCATCTGATAATTCCAAATAATTTAATTCAACTTGTTAATTCATTAGTCATATAGGAGAACATTTTGAATTCATTGTTACAGATTAAATTGTGTTCCCCCAAATTCATATGTTGAAGCTTTAATTCCAGTAAGTTAAAATAAAGTCATAAAGGTAGGCCTTAACCCAATCTAACTTGTATCTTTATAAGAAGAGGAATTTACAGGCAGGTGTGGTGGCTCACATCTGTAATTCTAGCACTTTGGGAGGCTGAAGTTGGAGGATCATTTGAGGCCAGGAGTTGAAGACCAGCTAGGCAATAGCCAGACCTTGTCTATAGAAAAAATTTAAAAAATTAGCCAGTTGTGGTGGCACATGCCTGTAGTCCCAGCTACTCTGGAGACTGAGGCAGGAGGATCACCTGAGCCCAGGAGTTTGAAGCTGCAGTAAGCTATGATGATGCCACTGCAGTCTAGCCTGGGTAACAGAATGAGACCCTGTCTCCAATAAAAAAAAAAAAAAAAAAAGAAAAAGAAAAAGAAAAAAAAGAGAAAAGAAAGAAAAGGAGATTATGACATAGAGAGAGATCCCAAGGATGGGCATGCACAGAGAAAAGGTCGTGTAAGGACATAGTGCAAAAGCCATCTGGAAGTCCAGGAGAGAGGCTTCTACAGAAACCAAACCTGCCAACATCTTGATTTTGGACTTCCAGCCTCCAAAATGTGAGAAAATAAATTTCTATCATTTAGGCTACTCATGGTTTCAATTTGTGTGGTTTCAATTACCTACAGTCAACCATTGTCCAAAAATATTAAGCAGAAAATTCCAGAAATAAACAGTTCTTCAGTTTTAAATTACATGCTCCTCTGAGCAGTGCGATGAAATTTCATGCTGTCCTGCTCTATCCCACCCAGGCCATGAATCATCCCTTTGTCCAACATACTGACACTGTCGATGCTCCCCACCCATTAGTCACTTAGCAGCCATCTTAGTTACCAGATCAACTGTCTAGGTATCGCAGTGCTTGTGTTTAAGTACTCTTGTTTTTCTTAATTATTCTATTTTATTATTAGTTATTATTTTGAATCTCTTACTGTGTCTAATTTATAAATTAAACTTTATCATAAGTATGTATATACAGGCATTTCTGAAACCCACTGGGGGGTCTTCGAACGTATCCCCCACAGATAAGGGATGACTACTGTGTTTTCTTATGGCAATTGTAGCAGACTAATACATTCACCTTGGAGAGTCAATGAAGTGCTTTAAATTACACTGCATAGAAGTTCTACTGTGATTTAATGAATGACTAGTATTTCTACACTCTGAAAACACCAAATTAAGGCCACTTTCACCATGCTTTATGCTAATACGGGCATGTAAACAGAATACATGTTTGGAAATATGACCAGATTTGCCTAAGGAAAAATTTGGTCCTGCCTACCCATATTATTACAACCTTATACAGCAATGAGATAGATCTCTACCTGTAGAGGCACTCACATTAATTTCCTTATGATCAGAAGTAAACAACTTAGCTCCTATACAACCTGATATATAAAACATATGGATCTCCTTTCAGCCCATAAAATAGAATACTTATACTGGGTGCTCTTGCAAATTATCTTTATTAAAATATCTTATTAAAATAAAAAAATTTGCTAACTGTTCTTTTCTGTGGCTGAGAAAATTCTAGGCTAGTATTAAAAACCTTGCTGTGTTTCAGAAAAACTTGGCAAATTTTTCAAAAAGACAGACTGTACAACTCTTTCCTTGGAATTTGATTCAACTTCATTAGGGCTTATAGATTTTTTTCAGTACCCTATACAATGCTAATGTGTAGCCAGTATCATGAGGAACAGAATTTTCGAATATGTCTGCACTTGCAGACCTTTTAAAAAATACTAATGCTCAGTTCCCCTCTGAAAAATTCTAATTTAAGTGACTATGGGAATGGTGTGTGTCTGTATGTACGTGTATATATCTTCTTTGGCATTGTAATATACAGCCATAATTGAAAACAGTCTAGAATCTAGGTACCATATGATTATCATGTGTTGTGATTAATGTGAAATATATGCAACCAAATATTGAGGTATGTAAACTACTAACATTACATTGAACATATTTTTCTTAGCAGTAAAGGACAGAGTAAAAGATAGTATATAATATGGCTTTATTATGGAAGTCATTCATGTACCTTTATTTATCTAGGTAGAAAGAGATTGAGAACCTCAGACAAGATACTAGCAAACAAAGATTACACACTGTGACCAAGTAAGATTTATTCTGGAATGCAAGGTTGGTTCAACATTAAAAAAAAAATTCAATGTAATAGACATTTGCAAAATGACAAAAATCAAAATGATCATCTCAATCAATACAGAAAAAGCATTTGATAAAATTCAACAGTCTTTCATGATAAACATATTCGATAAACTAAGAATAGAAGGAACTACTTCAGCATAATAAAAGCCATATATTAAAGGCTCACCGCTAACATCATACTCAATAATAAAAGACTGAATGTTTTTTTACGAAGATCAGAAACAAAACAAGGGTGCCACTTTTGCCACTTCTTTTAATATTTAACATTGTACTGGACTTCCTACCCACAACAAAGGAGAGAGGAAGGTAGGGCATCCAATTTAGAAAGGAAAAAGTAAAATATCTCTGTTGTCAGATGAAAGAATTTTTTTGGAGACAGGGTTTCACTCTGTCACCCAGGCTGGAGTGTGGTGGTGAGATCATAGCTCACCACAGCCTCAAATGATCCTCTTGTCTCAGTCTCTGGCGTAGCTAGGACTACAGGCACACGCCACCACATCTGGCTAATTGTTTTTTGTAGAGATGAGGTCTCACTATGTTACCCAGGCTGGTCTTCAACTCCTGGCCTCAAGTGTTTACTCCTCCCAACCTCAGCCTCCCAAACTGCTAGGATTACAGATGCAAGCCACCACAGCCAGCCCCAAGGTGATAGGATCTTTTATGTAGAAAACCCTAAAAATGCCACAAAAAACCCCTATTAGAATAAAAGAATTCAGCAAAGATGCAGCATATACAACACACAAAAATCAGCTGTGTTTCTACACTAACAATGACCAAACCAAAAAGAAAATTAAGAGAACAATTATAATATCATCAAAAAGAATAAAATACTTTGGAATAAACTTAACCAAGAAGGCAAAAGGTCTGTACATTGAAAACTAGAAAATGTTGCTGAAAGAAATTAAAGAAGACATAAATAAATGGAAACACATCCCAAGTTCAGACTGTTAAGACTTAATATCATTAAGATATCAATATTATACAAAGCAATCTATAGAGCCAATGCAATCTCTATCAGAAACTCAGTAACTTTTTTGCAGAAATAGAAAAATCCATCCTAAAATTCATAGGAATTCCAGGGACCCCAAAGAGCAAAAATAATCTTGAAAAAGAACAAAGTTGTAAGTGTCACACGTCCTCATTAAAAACTACAAAACTACAGTAATCAAAACAATGTGGTATTGGCATGAAAACAGACATACAGACCAACAGAAGAGAATATAATAGAAAGCCCAAAAATACACCTCCTGTATATGGTCAAATGATTTTCAACATCCTTGTCAGGACCATTCAATAGAGTATGAACAGTCTTTTCAATAAATGGTGTTAAGAAAACTGGATAAACACATGTAAAAGAATGAAGTTTGGACTCTCAACTTACACCATATATACAAAAATTCAAAAACGGTCAAAGACCCAAATATAAGAGCTAAAACTACAAAACTCTTAGAAGAAACAGAGGAAAAGCATCATGACATTAAATAAGGCAATGATTTCTTGGATACGACAACAAAAGCAAAGGTTGACAAAAGTAAACATAGATAAATTACACTATATCAAACTTAAAAACTTCTGTGCATGAAAGGAAAAAGCAAAATGAAAAGGCAACCTTTACAATGGAAGAAAACATTTATAAATCATGCATCTGGTAAGAGGTTAATATTCAGAATATATAAAGAAATCCTACAATTCAAGAACAACAATAAAAAAAACCCCCCCAAACAAACTGATAAAAGTAGGTAAAACAGACATTGTCGAACAGACATTGTCAAAGATGATATGCAAATGGCCAAGGAGCATATGAAAAGATGCTCAACATCACTAATTATGAGAGAAATATAAATCAAAACCACAATGAGATATCACCTGACATCTATTAGGAATAGAGGGAAACTATCTCAATATCATAAAAGCCATGTATAAAAAACCCACAACAAACATCTTAACGGTGAAAGACTGAAAGCTTTTCCTCTAAGATCAGGAATAAGACAGTGATGACCACTTTCATTCACCACTTTTATTCAACATAGTACTGGAAGTTCTAACCACAGCAATTAGTCAAGAAAAAGGAATAAAAGGCATCCAATTTAGAAACAAAGAAGTAAAACTATCTCTGTTTACAGAGATGATATTATCTCACATGGAAAAAAACCCTAAGGAGCCCACAAAAAACTATTACAGCTAACAAATGAATTAAGCAAAGTAGCAAGACACAAAGTCAACACACAAAAATCAGCTGCATTTCTATATACTAACAATGGCCAACCCAAGAAGGAAATTAGTAAAACAATTCCATTTGCAATAGAACCAAAAAGAATAAGATACTTAGAAGTTAACTTAACCAAGGAAATAATGGAAGTGAAAGACTTGTATAATGAAAACTATAAAGCATAGTGAAACAAATTCTAGATGATGTGAATAAATGGAAACGTACCCCATGTTTAGGGACTAAAAGATTTAATATTGTTAAGATGTCAACAGTACCCAAGAAATCTATAGATTCAATGCAATCTCTGTCAAAATTGCACCGGCATTTTTTGCAGAAATAGAAAAACCATCCTCAAATTCATGTGGAATGTCAAGGTGCCCCAAGGAGCCAAAACCATCTTGAAAAATATATTAAAAAGCAACAGTAATCAAGACACTGGTGGTACTAGCACAAAGAGAGACATATAAACCAATGGAAAAACATAGCCCAGAAATAAACCTGTGCATTTATGGTTAAATGGTTTTTGACAAGAGTGTCAGGACTACACTCTTTCACTCCACACTACACTCTTTCACTCCAATTGTGAAAATTGGATATTCACATGTGAAAAAAAAACATTGGACCTTTATCTAACACCATATACATAAATTAATTCAAAATGGATAAACTCTGAAACATAAGACCTAAAACTATAAAACTCCTAAAAGAAAATATACAGCAAAAACTTCATGACACTGACAATGATTTCTTGACATCAAAGGCACAGGCAACAAAAGAAAAAACAAACAAATAAGACTTTGTGAAAATTTTAAATTTTGTGCAACCAAAGACGTACAGAGTAAAAGACAATCCACGGAATGGTAGAAAATATCTGCAAATTATATATCTGACAAGGGATTAATATTCAGAATATACAGAGAAGTCCTAAAACTCAATAAAAAAAGAAACCTAATTAAGAAAATGGACAAAAGACTTAAACAGATATTTCTCCAAAGAAGCTATACAAACGGCCAAAAAGCATGTGAAATGATACCTAACATTACTAAAAGCAAAACAACAATGAGATATCACCTCAGACCCATTAGGATGGCTACTATTCAAAAAATTAGAAAATACCAAGTGTTGGTAAGGATATAGAGAAATAAGAACATCTATGCACTGTTGGTGGAAATGTAAAATGTTTTCAGCATTACAGAAAACAATATGGTGGTTCCTCAAAAATCTAAAAATAGAATTACCATATGATCCAGCAATTCCACTCTGGGTATATGCCCAAAATAACTGAAAGCAGGGTCACAAAGAGGTATTTGTACACCCATGTTCATTGCAGCGTTACTCACAATAGCTAAACAGTGGAAGCAACCCAGGAGTCCATCAATGAATAAATGGATAAACAAAATGTAGTAAAGACATACAACGGAATATTATGTAATCTTAACATGGAAGGAAATTCTGCAAAATGCTACAACATGGATGAACCCTGAAGATATGAATCTAAGTGAAATAAGTCAGTCACAGAAAAACAAACGCTATATAATTGTGCTATATGAGATACTTAGAGAAGTGAAATTCAAACACAGATACAAAAATCGTGGTTTCCAGGGCTGGGGGGGAGGGGAAAATGCAGAACTACTGTTTAATGGGTAAAGAGTTTCAGTTTTACAAGATGAAAAAGGTTATGGAGATGGATGGTGGTGATGGTTGCACATTATAAATGTATTTAGTAACATTAAACTGTACACTTAAAAATGGTTAAGATAGTAAACATATGTGTATTTTATCACAATAAAAAAATTGGAAAAAAATTACCAATGGGGATGAAGTGGGGACCAATAACATGTCTGGGTTTGCTCCAAAATAACCTGAGGGGGAGGAAGAAATAGGTGAGAGTATAAATGAAATAAGAGCATATATACAATTATATATTTTTCTATGTATGATTTTCTATTACTTCACTAAATTGTTTTAATAATTACTAAATTATTTTACCACTCTGATGATTAACAGTATAATAGTCTTTAAGAGGCCTTCAAGACTCTCAAGCCAGACTACCAGTTCAAATTCTAGTTTTTCCACTGTTATCCTCATCATATCTCAGTTTTGTTATTGGTAAAATGAAGACTGAGTTAATATTTATAAAATACTTATTATAACAATGCCTAACATATGGTAAGCACTATATAACTATATAAATGTTAAGTAAAATAAGTCTGGGTTTATCATGATTTTCTTTTTCTTAAATCAGCTAGGCAAAAAATACCTGAGAGTTTGTCAAGTGTAGAAAGAGTATACACTATATGAAGTTTTATTTAAAAAAATAAATTCAAGGTTATCATGGTTTTAGTTTTTAGTCAATCAAAAAATATAACAGCCTGTCCACTATACAGGGTGTTTTTGGAGATGTCAATATTTAATATCTTATTATCTTGTCATGCTTTTAAATTATTCAATTAATAGGAGGTTCAGGTTACAATCACCATAGATATTGAGAGAAAGTGATTACTAGTGATGAGATGGAAGAAATACTACTATACAATATGGCACTTTGGCATATGAGAAAACAGCAGAAGCAGGAAGGTCTCTCTGACCTCCTCCTGTTCTCCCCTGAAGCAGACCATAAACCCTACGTCATTCTTTGACCTTCTCTCTCCCTTCTCCCCTAAAGATCCTCACGTGATAGGTTTCTTGCCCTATGTGGAGAGAGAAAATGTCATACAGAGATGCCAAGAAGAATATGAACAAACAGGCTTTGCTAAGTTCTCCCCAGTTTATTACCATTAGATTATACCATTTGATCCTACAATCATACTTCTGCACAACAGTCCATAATAACATAGTCTTTCCCTGTTTCTTTGGGTCTTTATTTCTGAAAGCTCCCGTGCCATTCAAAACTTTTATTGAATAAATTTGCATGTATTCCTCTTGTTAATCTGTCTTTTGTTAGAGGAGTCTCCACCTAGAGATGGGTAAGGAAAGAAATCTTTTCTTCTATATACTAAGGACTATGTTCCCTCAAGGCAGTGGCAGGATTTGATTGAGCTGAGCTTTCTTGGATGAGTTATTAATAGATTTCAAGAGTAGAGATGAACTGGGGATGAGATTGGTGAGGAAGATATGAGTAAAGGTGAAGGTGTAAGGATTTTCAAAGAACAATGATAATCAATTAGGTGCAATAAAATGCTTACTAAAAAAAAAAATAATAAGATACGAAACTGTTAAAGTTGATTGGAATACAAATTTGGAAGCTCTTGGATCTAAGACCTAAGAATTAAAATTTATCTTTAAGGAGTTGTTAATGTTTTTTGAGCAAGTAATATGATTAAGGTAATCTTCTAAACAGTTGAATCAAATGATCTGACACAAATGAAACAAAGTGAAAAAAGACACATCATTCACAGATTCATGTAACAGACATGTAAGCAAAATTAATAGTAATGGGAACAGAAAAAAAAATACATGCTATATTGCCAAAGTAAAAAGATCTAGTAACTTTTTAAATCTTTAAGACAGAAATCAAGCAACGTAAATATTCGGAGGGATTTTGGCTTTAATAAAAAGAGAGTAAGAACAGATTCTAAAAGCAAAAGTGATTAATCCAGTTTTAGACATGGTCATGTCAGAATATCCAAGTGAAAATGTCCAAACTGTTTTTATTAGAAGACATGTTTCATAAATGTCAGTAAAAATTTTCTGATTACAAAGAGAAATATATCTGTTTGTTGGAAGGGAAATATATAGAAGGAAGGCAGCATAAATAGTAACTGTTAAAGGGTAAATTGAGAGGGAAAATATTGCTTGAATAAAAGTATAATAAAGGGAACAAGAAAGTCAGTCTGCCACTGCTGTTACCTGACTAAAAATAAAATTGGATTAGTTATCAAAGCACCGTGTCAATATTGATTATTCAACAAATATTAATTGAGGAATTCTGTGCCAAGAACTGCTCTAGACAGTGAGTATACATTGGTTAACAAGGTAGGCAAGATCCTGTTCAGATTTCAGGATCACTTTAACCTAAACTTGTTATTCAGGGTGGAAAATGTTTGTATTATTAAATATTATCAGAATTTATATGCAGCTACCATATATTAGACACTATTAATATAAATCTAAGACTTAACACTTTTAATACACCCTTAGCTATTCAAGTATTTTTGGTAAGACTCTCTGCATCAGTAGTATACTTATTAACTAATGTTATTAAATTTTGTTTAATAAGAATAAGCAGAGGCCAGAATCTCTAATAAATGTTTTTCTTGTTTGTTTGTTTTTTGAGACAGGGTCTTGCTATGTTCCCCAGGCTAGAGTACAGTGGTGTTATCATAGCTCACTGCAACCTCAAACTCCTGGGCTCAAGCAATCCTTCTGCCTCAGCCTCCCAAGTAGCTGGGACTACAGGTACACACCAACACGCCTGGCTAATTTTTTTACTTTTTGTAGAGATGAAGTCTTGCTATGTAGCTCAGGCTGGTCTCCAACTCCTGGCCTCAAGCAATCCTCCGTCTTCAGCCTCCCCAAAGTGCTAGGATTATGAGCGTGAGCCACCCTGCCCAGCTAGAATCTCTAATAAAAATGATTGCTCATAAATCTCCATGGAGGAAGTTATTTTTCAATAATCTTGAAATTATTGAAATTTAAAGACCGTTTAAATTTAACACAATTCAATTGACTTATAAACTTTTGGTCAATTGAATATTTAATGTATAAACATGCTTTACAATATCTTGCAGAAAGATGATAAAACAAAAATGAATTTGTGAGCTATGAAGATGCAATGCTGAAGACTCTCAGATCTCTAAGTTATAGGTCTCTCTAACTGCTATTTGACATTTCTACTCAGATGACCTGAGCTACTTCACACTGAATATATCTAAAATTTAGCTCTTACTCTCTCCAAATCTTCTTCTTCTTTGCAGTTCCTACTAATGCATATAGCACTACTGCCCAGGGGAAAAACATTCATCCTTAACTCCTTCCTTACTCTCCCCACCCCTACACCTCCATTATAATTAATCACCAAAACTGATTTTGTTGTCTAAATCTCTCTCAAATTTACCCATATCTTCCTATCCCCACACCTACTACTCTAAAGTCAAGCCAGCATTCTCCCCATACAAACTGGTCATCCTGAATTCCATCTAGCTTCCTCTGTGATTAGTTATCCACATTTTAATTAGGTTCATTTGCTAAAACACAGATGTAATCACATTTAAACTCCTTCAATGGTTTCTCATTAATCTATTAATCCAAACTCCTTAAAATGGTTTATGAGAGCCTCAATAAAATGGCCCTAGTCTTATTCTCTGATCTCATCTCTGAACACTAGCCACTCCATTCATCTCTACTCTACACTGAGCTCTATGCTCAAAATTTACATTTCTTTCAGCTCTACCAATCTTCCCTTTCTCTTACCTCTCATCCTTTGCATATGCTGTTTCTTCTGCTAACAATTTTTTTTATCTAGATAAGTCACCAACAGTTTCTCTACATTCCAGTTTAAGTGTCACTTCTTCTGGGAGACCTTGCCATACTTCCATTCAGTCATTAAATAAATATTTGTTACATGCCTACTACGAGTAAAGTATTGCCCATATTAAAGTACTGAATATATATTAATAAATAAAACTGACAAGGCTCTTGTGTTCCAGGAACACAAACTATTGCAACACTAATCACACTTGATTATAATTACATATTTAGTCATCAGATTAGTAACTAGTATCAAGTATGACCTAAAAACAATTTAACTACAATAACCAACTCATAAAACATTAAATGAATCATTAAAACATTAAACATATATTTATTGAGCACCAGTCATGTGACCAGGCCCCCCCCCCCCGTCTACTTAGAAGTTTTAATATCTGCTTTAATGGTCATATCAAGAGAACAGTACATAAGAGGTCAGAAGACATAGGTTCTAATTCTGTCTTTGCAATTTCTACCTAATCTCAAGCTAGTTATTAATATTTATTATTTCTGAATCTCATACCCTTAAGTATAATATTTTAATAATTAAATTAATTATCAGTATAGAGACTTTCATAATACAATGTATTTCTTAGTGAGTTCAAAATCAAACTTGTTTAAACATTCTGAAAAAAACAGAGTAAGGAAACAGTTCAACAACGAATTCCTAAGCTGTAGTAAAATATAAATTTTAGCACATCAAGAAAATGTCAGTAACTTAGGCAACATTGACATCCAATTAAATGGAATTGTTTTACAAAATAGTTTCTGGAAAATAAAATAACAGCTTTAGCTCATGCTCCCTCTGCCCATACTTTCCCAAGGTCAAAGTTCTATTATTTCCTTCAACTCAAATGTCACTCTCCTCTCTGACATCTTTCCTGATTTCTTCCTTTAAAATTCCCTCATCAATGCTACTATACTACACTATTCAGACCTGATAGCATTCTATTCATCACTTGTAATATAATTAGCTGTATGGCACTGAGAATTCTAATTATCAATGCATCCTTAATATACAGCATAGTGTCTAGAACATTAGATTTTAATAAAGGCTTAATGAATATCTTGTTTCACTTAGCACTTTATTTACAGTTTAGACCTAACACAGAAGAATAAACTATAACAATGGCAAAATTCCTTGGTCTGAGGGGGCAATTTTATCATTTCCTGTTCACATATTAGAATAATATTTGCCACTTAGCTTTTAATTGTTAGGTTGAAGAACATTTTAGATTTGGATAGAAACTTTTACACTAAACACAGGCCTGGATGAAACTTTCTTTAGAAAAATACAGTTCAACTTCAAAAGAGATCAATGTAGCCTACTACTTTACCCCTTTAAATAAATGAAACCAAGTATGAATTTTAAGAGATGCAGCCCAGAAAAGATATACAGTTGGCCCTTCCAACCACAGGACATTGGTTTCAGGACCCTTGCAAATACTAAAATCTGCAGATGCTTAAGTCCCTTATATAATAAGGTGTAGTACTGTAAACATGTCTAAGACTAAAGGCATCACACTAGAAAATACTGTTCAAAAATAAATAAACACAAAACAAGCCAGTATCTTAATTCTTAAAAATAACTCAGAGAAAACCATCATAATAATATTAAGCATTTTCTCAGTTCTCTTTTCTTTCTGGTCTTAAATTTAGTAGTTTCTAGAATTAAAAATTTGAAAAAACTAATTCATTGACTTTAAAGCAGAAGCTGAGACTATTAATTGTAGCTTTTCATACACAATAAAGACAATAAAAAATAACCACAAAGAAGTAAAATATTCTAACGCTTGAGTTATAAAAGATAACAGATTTTGAGCAGTTTTCTATTAATCTAGACTTACTTAATATTTAGTAATGGCTTTTATTTTCTTTTCACTTATAGATTATGCTAATGTTAGTTTGCAGCAAATTATAAAGAGATTCACCATAAGGAGATACTTATCCTAAATAAAGGAGGGGAAAAAGAAGGCAAATAATCTGATTACTCAATATTAAATAATTTTGAATGTAATACATAAAACATAAAGAAACATTAATTGATGGACTTAACAGTAAAGGATAAAAATCTTTGCAAATTATACGTTCTCCAATGGGATTTCAGTTATGATAAAGGCGACATTTCAAACCTTTGAAGAATCTCACAACTGAAGAAATGCACAGTCAGTAAATAACATTTTTTGTCTATTAGACTAGCAAGGATTAAAACATTGGTTAATGTTTAGAAGAATATGGGAAAACAGATATTTTCATAAATTGCCAAGCAGAATATCAAGTGGTACAACTTAACTGCAATTTTATAATATATATCAGAAGTTAAAGTGCACGTATCCTTACTTATTCCTTTTTTTTCTTTTATATATGTCCCAAAACATTCCTGCATAAAGTGCATGCGTCCTTTGACCCAGTTACAAATTATCCTGACACTCTCACAAACTCCCAATGATATAATCAAGAATATATAGTGCTTATGTAGAAGTAAAAATTCCTGAGATTTAAGGAAACAGTTAAATGTGGACTTTATTTGGAAAAATGTCCACGACATATTGGTAAATGGGAAGAAAAAGATGCAGATTATGTACCAGCTATTTTTGGTAACTTGTGGGAAGTACAGTGCTGGAGGGAAGAGGAGAGTTTTACTTTTTACTTTAAAATTTTTGTATTATGCTCATATATAAAAACACATGTGACTTTTATATAACAATTAAATTTTGAAAATACTAAATGTTACTGGGCAATACAATTGGAAAAAGTCAAGTGTACATTGTGCAATCTCATCTAGAATGAAGAACAAAGAATTTTACTAATTAAAAAGTTTTCTTTTTCAGGCTACAACAAAGGACAGCACATCTACAGTGCTACTAACGCACGAGGAGGTTAACTGAGAAATTAAGGAAATTAATGTAAGATAAACATCCATAAAGAATTTCAAATCCTTGGATTCAGGGATTCTGTAAAATGAAAAACCTTAGGAGCAGCTGCCTTTGTGAAATACTGACGCACAAAATGAAGAGAAAGAATCTGAAACTTGAGGTATAGCTATTAGCCTCTGAGAAGTAAAACTAGTCTAAAACCTTTTAGAGACATATTAATTTAAGTAAGGCAATCTCAAGGTTAAATTTCTCTGGATCCTCAAATCTTATCAACAGGAAAACTAAACATAGTTCACATTCAGGATGGAAAAAAAAAAAAAGGAAATAACCAAGCTTCTACATCCAGTAAGAATCTATGTCTAAGAATCCTTGTAGGGAGACAGAAGGAACAGCATGAGATAGGGTCAATGTCCAACTCTGTGTTCAACCATTATGGCAGAAGATGCAGACAGGGAAAGCAACAAATTGATCCCAGTGGGAAAGAACCTCTCCTTGCTTTGGACTTGCTAGAGGGCAATCAAGCTTCAGGCATAAAAATCCCCAGGTGATTCCTATAGCCAAACCAACTAGCCAAATTTCAAATATAGGAGGAAAAAACCAGTCAAATGCATTAAAATTTTAAAAATGTTTTATTTCTTAAGAAAGTATATTGTTTATATATGTTATATTATACACCTACGATAATGTAACAAAAATAATTTTAAGTATGTTTCAGCAAACAGCAAGTTTCCTAAGCTACAGGAATCAAATACGTTATCACAGTTCCAGACTACAATTCTTTAATTTCTTCCTTCATCCTAATGGTTTTTTACCTTCAGGGAAATGAGGAAAAGTTTTCCTCAATTCTTATACAAATGACTGGTCTTCCTATTTGTATCAGTCTAACACATTTAAAAAAAAATCTTTAAATTAAAGAAATATTAATAACTAACATAAACCCACAAAGAGAATACTCTCTTTGTAGCAAACACTTCAATTTCTACAACCTGGATTAATGCTTTCATTTGGAAATACTAATCAAAATCCACAATGACAGTCATACTTAAGGTCTGAAATAAGCATATTACTAGTCATTTTATTTCAACTGGATTGAAGGAAGACTTGGAAGATATTTTATTTCTCTTTCCAAAATGCCTATAATGCTACCTCTGGATTGCCCTCATTGGCTCCTTCCAATAGCCCAAGAGCAACTAAGTGCCAATGCCCCGTCCCATTCGAGCCAACAATCTAGATCTTTATTTGTTTGAGAGAAAAGAACTCTTTTCGTTGATCTATGTTTAACAAACATTCACTGAATGCATATAGCAGTATCCTGAGCACCATGCTAGGGTGTCCACCTTCAAAGAGCTCATCATCTAATAAAAACAACAAGCTACTACTGTAGTATGGCCAGGCCTCGCTCAAAAGATGAGATGATTCTTGAGGTAGACTATTTCAGGAGATAAGCTGACGACCAGGGGAAAGGGCAATTGAGGAGGCATAGGCTTGGGGGAGACTGACAATGTATACTTATGCCTAGAACCAGAAATATAAAACATTACACTTAATTTATTCATATAATTCTAGACATTTTGGTATAGCTGCAGCGAGATAATTGTATGCCATGGGCTTACCATATTTTATCCTGCAGGTGATGGGGAACAATGAAGGGAACAGATAAGAGGAAGGAAAGCAGTGTAGAAGTTGGCAAGTGAGGCCAGAGACTTGGAGAATCCAATAAACAAAATGATAAAAAGAACATATAAACACTTTGTGCTATGTTCATACAATGGAATATTACTCAGCAATAAAAAATAATGGACTAATGATACACTCACAACATAAATGAAACTCAAAAACATTATGTTGAATGAAAGAAGTTAGATACAAACTATACAGTTCTATGTATATAAAGTCCAATAACAGGACTTTCACATTCATAGTATGTACTGTACATAGTATGAACTGTATGGTATTATACAGTACATATTATATAATTCTATGTATATAAACTCCACTCATCGGTAAAGCTAAACTCTGCTGTTAGAAGTCAGAAAGATACTTCGGGGAAAAGGCTACTGGATTGGAAAGGGGAAAAGCACAAGAAACTTTCTGGAATAACAAAATGCTCTATATCTTGATTTAGACAGTGGTTATATGTGTGAATACATATGTAAAAAGCCATTCAGCTCCATACTTCAAATTTTGCACATTGTCATATGTAAATTATACTGTAATACTAAAGAAAAATGCATATATAATGGTATTATAAAGTCAGAATAAGTTAATTCAGTGTCATTCCACAAACAACATTGAATTCATAGAAAATCAGAACAAAGGTTCTAATAGACACTGTATATTCAACTACAAACAAAATCAAGTACAAAAGTCTGGCTTCTTCTCCACTTCAGGAAGACATACAGAAAATTGTTCCTTGTAATAAATGCTATAAGAACAAACTGTTCTTCCTAAAGAAAAAGAAATAGCCCACTATTAACCAAAAAAAAAAATTTCCACACAGTAGTATCTACCACATAGCAGGTTTTGTAATGGTTAATAAGGCACTAATAGAATTTAGAGCACACTAAGTACTTACTCTTCAAATTACCACTACTATTATTATGTATAATAGCAATAAAAGGGAAACTTTGTTTCAAACTATGCCTGAACTACTGATTGAGATTTCATTATTTAAGTGCGTATTACTCAACTACAGCACTTCTTAGCATAGGCTTTTTTTAAAAAACAAACATTGAGATCAGCAAATTTTTGACAGCTGAAGAATATCTGGTTAGATTAGACAAAGAGCAAGTTAACTACAATTTTATCAAAGTATGCTTTTTACTGTTTATATCCTGAGGCCATATTCACTTACCAATAGGTAGTAAATGTATATTTTTAACATTTCAATAGCTTATATTATTAAAATAATAATTTATAACTCTGAATACTATTTAACAGAAATAAATCACAATTTTGTGAATTTAATCAATTTGTGAAAGTGCTTCATTAGCAGTAATAACACTGTAAAATTCACTAAAGTAATGACTACTCAGGTTCTTTAGCAACTCAGATGAAAATAATGAAGCAATCCAACAAATCTCTTACTGAACTAGTAAGAGTTAAGAGTGGATGAACCAAACATCGACTTAATTTTCTAACATGTTAGAATAGTCACTGGCAACCTGCATGCTTTAGTTAACTTCAACACAAAAACGGGAAAACTAAGAATCTATTTTCACAATTTGATAGCTGTATTTTTACTCCCACTAAATGAATCAGACTAAGTGTGTCAAAAAGTCAATTTTTCACTATTTCAAAATTTTATTTAAAAACTCTTTGATTCTGGAATCAAAGGCACATTTTTAAGACTTTTTTGTATTATTCCTACCTTGATATGTAACATTTAACACAGTAGTCTTCTACTTACCTAGATTTTGTCTTATTAGCATCTTGCTTCAAGAACAATCTCATCCGAAATTAAATCAAACCTGAAAGAATACATGTAAAGACCACTGTTTAGTTTTTTGTTGCTGGTATGAATAACTATACCTACAATACACTGTTCTTTTAAATTAAAAACTGCAAATCAAATTATTTTTGATACACCATCTGAAAGTGTTCAACTAAAACATGATCATTTTAATCTTCTGGAAACTATTTGCTAAGTACCTGTTTTTTTGTTGGGTTTTTTTCTTTCTTTCTTTCTTTCTTTTTTCGAGGAATAATAATCTATTCAAATGAGGAACCCAAACTTTCTAATTCTTTTTAAAAAAAATTCTACCAAACTTGTTTTCATTAACTTTAATAGTATGGCAACAGTTAAAATGATTATTAATAAAACACACACTTCTTTCTAGATCAGTGTTTACCTAATAATTACATACATACCAAAAATATATCAAAAAGCTGAAGATAAAAAACATACGGTACGGGAATGCATAAAAGTATACATTAATAATAATCATATTAATAGCTAATGCTGATTAAATACTTTTACTAAATGCCAAGTGCCATCATTCTAGAGAATAGCATGTATTGATACACTCCTGATTCCTCCATTTAGTATAAAGTGACTTCTACCCTAACAATCCACTAAACATGTACTTACTAAGTTTTACAAGTTCTAAAAACTCAATATGTTCTACCCTAAATTCTACACATCTCCTCCCCCAACCTGAAACCAGCTTCTGAATTTTCTATTCTTAAAAAACTGGCACCACCATAGCTACTTCCGTTATTAACCTACATTACTATAACTGTTTTATTTCCAACTCACTATCATCTTAAGTTTGTTCTTCCCAGAACTGTATGAGTAATCACTTTACAGTGGCTATCCTGAACTTGTCACATCTATGTTACGAGTTCTGTAATAGTACTTGTCAATGATGTCAGCTTTATCTGTTTGCAATCACTACTCTCCCATTCACTCCATGTTTCTACCATACTATAACTCTTCAATTCCCAGAATGGACCCCATTCTCTCTCAGCTTTCATGCCTTTTTACATGGTCAACTGTAACTATTTACCTATAACTACCTTCTACCTCTCTTTAACTTTGCTATCACCTTTTTACTAGTCCTTCATTATTTAGTTCAGTCACTCTGGCAGATTCTTCCTTTTAATTCCTTCAGCTGTGTAAAACTGTGTTTCTCAATTGCTATAGTAACTCCAGAAAGCTCTGTGTTACCCTTTCTGTTACGTATTTTCTGAACTACAGTGTGGACACACTGTGGATAAGAATTCATTTATTTCATTTTAGTATTCTCACCGGATGGCACGTAGTAAAAGTATAGCAAGAGATTCAAATTTTGAATAAGAGATTCAAATTTTGCATTGTATCCCAAAATATACTTGAGAAATAGAAGATAATCAAGTAAAACTCAGGCTAATGAGTTTAGTTCACATTTTCAAAATAGGAGAAAAAAATTATATCACTTCTAGATATAGTAACATTACTTTATGAAATATCCACATCTAAATAAAAGAACAACTGACAAGTATCAGTATAGTACAATCTTTTATTGAGTGAATTAATTTCATTAATTCTCAGTAACAAGATTTGGGTACTAAACGTTTCTATCCCTACAGAAAACAAAGTTTGTGGACTAGAAATCCTAGATTACTTTAGCATCAGCCTTAAGCAGAAACAGGATGGAAAGGAAGGCAAATATGGTTTTAGTACTAATAATGTCAATAACCTAGAAAAGTACATCTCGAACTTTAGAGTGCATCAAAATCACCTGGAGGGCTTACTGTACACAGAGTGCTAGGCCCTGTCCCCAGAGTTTCTGATTTAATAGGTCTAGATTGGAGCCTGAGAATTTTCATTTCTAATAAATGCCTAAAGTGATGATGATCACACAGAGACCACAGACCTAGAATTTTCTGCATAGTATCTGGAAGAGATGAGAATGTTCTGACACCCACTATCAACCTCCACCCATCCAGAACTGAGACACTGGCACCTGTTACAAACTAAACTATAAATCAAAGCTAGAACATTAAAAGTCTACTATAAATTGCTGAGTGTGACAGACTGAAAAATGGCCCTACCAAAGATATCCACCCCCAATCCCTGAAACCTGTGAATATTTACATGGCCACCAAAAAAAGTCTTTGGAGATATGATTAAATTAAGCACCTTGAGATGGGGGAGATTTATCCTGGATTATCTGAGTGGGCCCTAAATTCAGTCACATGAATCCTTGTAAGAAGGAGGCAGGGAGAAATCTGACTACACACATAGAAGGTGATGAGAGGAAGACAGAAGAGAGATTTGAAAATGCTGGCCTTGAAGACTGGAAGGACATACGCCACAGCCAGGAATGTCAGCAGCTACCAGAATCAGGAAGAGGCAAGGAATAGATTTAGATTCTCCTCTCTATTTTCCTCTAGAGCCTCCCTCCAGAAGTAACAGAGCCCTGCCATTACCTAGATATTGGCATAGTAATACTGATTTTGGACTGCTGGCCTCCAGAACTGTGAGAGAATAAATTTCTGTTGTTTTAAGCCACCTAGTTTGTGGTAATTTGTTAAAACAACCACACATACTAATATATGACAGGTTCTCAAGGAGATAAATTGGAAACACCCCTACATAAAAAGTGTAATGGACTGAACATTTTAGACATATTTTAATTTTTATTTATTTTTAAAATTTTAATTGACAAATAACAATTGTATATATTTTTTACTTATTGGTGTACAATGTGATGTTATGATGTGTTTACATTGTGGAATGATTAAATCACACTAATTAAATCCATCATCTCACATATTTACTTTTTTGTGGTGAAAATGTTTAAAATTTATTCATTGAGCAACTTTGATATATACAATGCCTTATTACTATATTTATTACAGACACCACTCCTTACAACAGATTACTAAAGCTTATTCCTCCTATCTTACTCTTACTGTCTAACTGAAATTTTGAACCATCTGATCAATATCTCCCCTTTTTCCATCTACCTCACTACTCAATCCCAGGTAAATACCATTCCACTCTCCACTTCCATGAGTTCAACTTTTTTAGAATCTACATGTGAGATCACGTGGTATCTGATTTTCTGAGTTGATTTATTTCACTTAGCCTAATGTCCTCCAGGTTCATCTATGTTGTTGCAAATGTCAGAATTTTCTTCTTTTTTAAGGCTGAATACTATTTCACTGTGTATACATACCACATTCTCTTTATCCATTCATCCAATGATGGACATCTAGGTTGTTTCCATATCTTAGCTATTTTGAATAATGCTGCAATGAACATGAGAATACAGATATCTCTTCAGCACATTCATTTTAATTCCTATAGATATATACCAGGAAGTGGGATTGCTGGATCCTATGGTAATTCTATGTTTAGTTTTCTAAGGAACCTCCATACTGTTTTCCATAATGGCTGTATTAATTTACATTCCCACCAACAAGATACAAAAGAGTTTCCTTTTCTCCATATTCTTGCCAATATTTGTTATTTTTCATCTTTTTGATAATAGCAATTAAACATGTTTTTAAAAGGATTTTATAAGGAAGTTTGATAGAAAGTACTTTTAAATCCATACCTAAAAAGTAAAACATGTGTGAAACCACTGCAGTCTGGAAAAAAAAAGTAAAACATAATTGGAATATTATAATATTTAGGTTAAGTGCTACGGGAGGTACAGAAAAGAGGAAAATAACTACTTAAAGTAGTTAGTATAGCTGGGTTTACCTCAACAGGATTTTAAGAGAATACTTGATTATGAAAATGTCAAATATATCTTTCCAAAAACCCATAACCACAATCTAATGATGAAAAAAACATCAAATTCCCAAAGAACATCCTATAGTATATCTGACCAACACTCCTCAAAACTGTTAAGGTCATCATAAACAAAGTCTTGAGGAGCCTAAGCAGACAACTTAAGCATGACGACTAAACTAACTTGGAACAGAAAAAGGACATTAGGTAAAAACTCAGGAAACCTGAAAAAACGTGCCAATTTTAGTTCATTAATTGTAACAAATGTACCAAGTTATATGTAAGATGTTAACAATAGGGGAAAATGGGGGTGGGGGTGGGGTGAGAATATGGAACACACTATGCTATCCTGTTCAAATTTTCTTTAAAACCTCTGAAAAATGTCTATTAATTTTCAAACATATTTTATATATGTTGAAGAGTCATGAACATATTTTACAAAGTTAAACACTGACAATTCAGAATCTTCAGAATTAAATCCAAAGCTCAGATACACAACAAAAATATGTACAAGGTAAGTCACAGAACAAGTCTCAACTGATTTACAAAGACAGAAGTAAAAGCAAGTATCTTCCCCAACCACAATGGAATGAAACTAAAAACCAATAGCTGAAGAAAACCAGAAAAATCTACACATATGGAAATTCAGCAACTTATTATGAACTAACCAATGGGTAAAAGAAGAAATCATAAAGGAATTTAAAAAATATCTGGAGACAAACAAAAACAAAAACACAACATACCACTTACGGGATGCAGCAAAAGCAATTCTAAAAAGGAAGTTTGTAACAGCAAAAGCTTACATTAAAAAAGACTTCAGAGCCAGGCACAGTGTTCCTCTGTAATCCTAGCACTCTGGGAGGCCAAGGCAGAAGGACTATTTGAGCTCAGGAGTTCAAGACCAGCCCAAGCTCTTTAGTCTCGAGAAAATTAGCTGAGTGTTGTGATATGTACCTGTAGTCCCAGCTACTTGGGAGGCTGAGGCAGGAGGATTGCCTGAATCCAGAATTTAAGGTTGCAGTGAGCTATGACGACACCACTGTACTCTACCCAGGGTGACCAAGCAATACTCTGTCTTTAAAAAAAAAAAAAAAAAATCTCAAATCAACAACCTAACTTTACCCCTCAAGGAACTAGAAAAAGAACAAATGAAACCAACCATTAGCAGATGGAAGAAAATGATAAATATTAAAGCAGAGATAAATGAAACAGAGAATGGAAAAAGTGTGGGAGGTTATAAAACCTAGAGTTTTAGTTTTAAAAATCAACAAAATTGACAAACCCTTAGCTAGACTAAGAAAAAAAGAGAGAAGACAAAATAATTAAAATCAGAAATGAAAAAGGGGACATTACAAATGATGCTAAAAGGATTATAAGAAAACACTATGAACATAAATCAACAAATTGGATAATCCAGAAGAAATGGATATGTTCCTAAAAATATATACCAACCAAAAATAAACCATGAAAGATAAAAATTCTGAATGGCTTATAACTAGTAAAAGGAAACTGGTTGCAGTAATCAAAAACTTTCCAATTAAAGCCCAGGACTTGATAGCTTTCACTGGAGAATTCTACCAAATATTTAAAAAAGAATTACTACCAATCTTCCTCAAATTCTCACAAAGAACTGAAGAGGAATGAACACTTCACATTCATTCTATTATATAAGGTCAATATTACCCTGATCCCCAAACCAGAGGAGGACAAATGAGAAAGAAAACAAGAAAAAAACTATAGCCCAATATCAAAGATGAATATTGATATAAAAATCCTCAACAAAATAATAGCAAAACAAACTCAACAGCACATTAAAAGGATTATACACCAAGTAGAATTTATTCTTGGAATGCAAGGATGGTTCAATTTATGAAAACTAATCAATGTGATCCACCACTTTAACAGAATGAAGGCGGGGGGAACCATACAATCATCACAGTTGGTGTAGAAAAAGAATTTGACAAAATTCAACACACTTCATTACAAAAACACTCAACAAACTAGGAATAAAAGGAAACTACTCCAACATAATAAAAGCCATATATGAAAAGCCCATGTCTAACATCATATTCAACAGTGAAAGACTGAAAGCTTTTCCTTAAAGATCAGCGACAAGGCAAGGATACCCACTCTCACTGTTTATATTCAATGCAGTAGTAAAAGCCCTAGCCAGAGCAACTAGGCAAGAAAAAGAAATAAAATGCACTCAAATTGGAAATGAAGAAATAAAATTATCCCTGTTCTCAGATGATGTGATCTTACATGCAGAAAATCCTAAATTTTTTAAAAAGAAAAAAAAAAACCAACTGTCAAAATAAATAATATCAAAACACACAAAAAAAAACACACAAAAAATCAGTTGCATTTCTATTCATTAACAATAACTAATTCAAAAGGGAAATTAAGAAAATAACTCCATGCACAATAGCATCAAAAAGAATAAAATACTTAAGGATTAACCAAGGATGCAATAGACTTGTACACCTAAAACTATAAAACATTGCTAAAAGAAACCCTTATACAAATAAATGGACAGATGTCCTGTGTCTGTAGACTGGAAGACCTATTATTAAATGTCCATACTACTCAAAGCAATTTACAGATTCAGTGCAATTCCTGTCAAAATCCCACTGGCATTTTTGGCAAAAATAGAAAACTCTATCCTTACACTTACATGGCATCTCAAGGGACCCCAAAGAGCCAAAATAATCTGGAAAAAGAACAAAGTTAGCGGTCTCACGCTTTCTGATTTCAAAACATTAAAAAACAACCGTAATCAAGACAGTTGTGGTACTGGCTTAAAGACAGACATATAAACCAATGTAACAAATTAGATAGCCCAGAAATAAATCTATGCATTTATTGTCAAATGGTTTTTGACAAGGGTGTCAAGGCTACATAACGGAGAGAGAACACTCTCTTCAACAAATGGCATTGGGAAAATCCAATATCCATATGCAAAAGAATAAAGTTGGACTCTTACTTTACACCATAAACAAAATTTAACTCAAGATGGATGAAGACTAAAACATAAGACCTAAAACCATAAAACTCCTAGAAGAAAACACAGGGGAAAGCTTTAGTACGCTGGATTTAGCTGATCAACTCCTGAATACAACACCAAAGCACAGACAACAAAAGCAAAAATCAACAAATGGGACTACATCAATCTTAAAATCTTCTGTATATCAAAGGAAACCAAGCAAAAGTGAAAAAAAAGATAACCTACAGAATAGGAAAAAAAATGGGCAAATCATATTCTGATAATAGCCAAAATATATAAGAAACTCAAACCAAACAACATAAAATGGCCCAATTTAAAAATAGGCAAAAGATGTGAATGGGCAATTCTCCAAAGAAGACACACAGAACTAGCATATGAAAAGATGCTCAACATCACCAATTATTAGAAAAATGCAAATGAAAACCAAATAAAATATCACCTCTCACCCATTAGGCTGTTATCAAAAAACCCTGGAAAATAACAACTGTTGGTGAGAATGTAGAGAAATTAGAACATATAAAATAGTGCAGCCATTATGAAAAACAGTAACATGGTTCCTCAAAAAATTAAAAATAAAATTACCATATGATCCAGCAATCCCACTTTTGGGCATACATGCAAAAGAATTCAAAGCCGGATCTCAAAGCGGGATTTGCATATCCATGTTCACAGCAGCATTATTCACAATAACAAAAAGGTGGAAGCAACCCAACTATCAACCAATGAATGGATAAAAGAAATGTGGAATATACATACAGTGAATATCATGCAATCTTTAAAAAGAAAGAAATTGTGTCACATGCTACAACATGGATGAACTTCAAGGGCATTATGCTAAGTGAAACAGGCTGATCACAAAAGGGCAAATACTGTACCATTCCACTCATATGAAGTATCTAAAGTAGTCAAAATTACAGAAACAGAAAAGTAGAAAGGTGGCTGTCAAGGTCTGGGGGAGAGGGGAGGTGAAATAAGTACTTAATGGATGTACAGTCTCAGTTTCCTAAGATGAAAAAGTTCTACAGATCTATTACGCAATGTGTACATATTTAACACTACTGAACTATACACTTAAAAACAGTTAAAATGGTAAATTTAATGTTATGGGGTTTTATTTACCACGATAATAAATAAATAAATATCAAGAGGAAAAAATACATACCAGGAAACTTTTGGGGGTGATAAATGTATTCATTATCTTGTTTGTCATGATGGCTTCCTTAATATATAAAACAGATGTCAAAACCTGTCAAATTATATATTTTAAATATGCATACTTCATGGCATGTAAATGCCTCAATAAATCTGCTTTTAATACCTCAATGATAATGAAACAATCCAAAGTAGGAAGAAGATTTGAAGCAGCACTTCACCAACTATATATAAAAAACAAATAAGCATATGAAAAGATGCTTAGCATCTTTCATCACTAGGGAAGTGCAAAATAAAGCCATAATGAGAAATTACTACACAACTATAAAAATGGCTAAAATTAGTAAGACCAACTATATACCAAGTGTTGGTGAATAAGTAGAGGAACTCAAACTCTCATACATTCATACGGGAAGATAAAATGGTACAATTACTTTGTAAAACAGTTTCACCATTTCTTAAAATATCAAATATATACCTACTAATGATCCAGTCATTCCACTCCTAGGTATTTATCCAAATAAATGAAAGAATATGTCCATATAAAAATGGACATAGCATCTCTGTCTGTAATAGCCAAAAACTGGTGGGGAAATGTCCATCAACATGTGAACACGTGTCTCTACAATGGAATAAGTAGGACTGAACTAGTGAGCCATACAACATGCATGAATCTCAAAATAATTATGCTGAGTAAAAACACCAGACAAAAAGAGTACATACTACATGGTTTCATTTATATAAAATTTGGCATATGCAAACTACACTATAATTGACAGAAAGCTGATCAGTCATTGCCTGGGCACAAGGGGAGGAGTAAAAGAGAATGATTATCAAGGGGCACAGGACACTTTGGAAAGTAAAGGACATGTTCATTACCTTTGACTGTGGTGATGATTTCAGGGGTGCAAACAAATATCAAATCTGTACAAATTATAGAGTTTAAACATGTGATTTATTATGTCAATTATACTTCAGAAATCTTTTAAAAATTCACAATATACAAAGAATAAACAGAGAAAAAAGTCGAATCTTAAATTAAGAAAGTTAGAATGATGATAAATGAACACCAAGAGAACAACACTGTCATTTATAACCAAAAGAGTAAAAGTACAAATAGAACCATCTTTCAACAATTGGTAATTTATCAACAACTGGTAATTACCTACTTACAATTGGTAATTCAATGCATAAACAATGTTTTCAAAATCTCATCAGACATGCTTTATGAAATAAATATAGCTGAATCATCTGGACTTCTGGACAAATTGTTATACATAATTTAAATCTGCCCCAACTTCCGTATCTAAACACAATTGCTATTGAAATATAATTGGACCAGAACTAAACAATGAAAATTAATCTAATTTTACAGACTGAATCAAAAAACCTGATTGCAAAAATAGCCCAATTCTACACCACCCCTTGTTATTCATGTATTTGGCAATGAAGTTCTGTAGTTTCTCCCGTCAGGAGGTAAGAGTACTTTCCCTGACCTCTTAACTCTAGGATTAATCTCATAAGGAACACCAGTCATGCTTTGTCAGTTCTGAACTTAGGCCTCAAGAGACCTTGCATGCTTATGTTCTCTCTTTCAGAAACTTGCCACTGCCAGGAGAACAAGCAGGATGAGGGCAGCCCATAAGTCCCATCTCACCTAGACTAGACGATAGCCAGCTAACCATAGGCCATCCAAGATCAGCCTATAGCCCAACTCCCAAACATGTCAGAGAACCCAGCCAAGAGAAGCAGAGCCACCTTCCTGACCTGCTGCTAAATACAGACACATAAATGAGCTCAGCCAAAACCAAAAGCACTGTCCAGCTGACTCACAGACTTATTCTAATAATATGTTTATTGCTTTAAGTCACCAAGTTTCAGAGTAATTTGTTATAGATTAATAGCTAAATGATACAGCAACCCTATTTTAACAATATACCATAATAAGTTTTTATCTCCAGAAGGAATTACTTTAGATTAACAATTAATCTAGGTATTTTAACTTTTGAAGATGAGGAAAAAGCCCTCTTCTATTCTTTTATGAGTAGTTTATAGCAAATTGAGCAAAATCAATTTTGTAAGTAATGTCACATGTCAATTATAACTGTTTGTGAAATTTTGTTCCTAGACAGCTTTACTGGATCTAACCAGAGTGAAAAATTTTAGGATACCCCAAAATCTATAAAAACTGTTATAGAACAATCTGCTATCTCTAACATTCCCTCTATTTTCATTATTTAATAATAGCACCCTGATTTTGTTTTAGGGAAACATTCTTAGTCAACTACTAAAGTGGTGCCAATCCTAGGTCCCTGGATAAAGGGATAGACAAGTGACTCTCAGGCTGGTCAGAGTACCCTGTCCCTAGCCACAGTAATTTGTTAATGGATGGGAATACAGCCCAAAGTGGGAGATTTAGAATCCTCAGGATGTTTGCAAAAACTAGTGGGAAAGTGTCACTCTCTTCAGTGGAAACAATGGCTATGAGAATGATGTAGGTCAGAGCAGCCAGTGGTCATCTCTGCCACTTCATGGAGAGAACATGTTTAGGAACAAAGCCACTACCTAAGAAATTCAAGAGAATAGATAGAATCCTACTGACATCATATGAACTCATTGATCCAAACATGTCTAAAATAATTGCAGTAATAGAAAAATAGGTGATGCTTGTCAATCCTCCCACCAAGATCTATACAAGAGAAACTGAACAAAATATTAAAAATCATTGATTTGAGGGTATCAGAAAGCTAACACAACAATAAAAAATGACCAGGCCAAGATTCAATAGAAGATGGAAACCTACAGATGTGAACGAGCATCTGGGGATACTTTTGCCTTAGGGTTGCTTCCCAATACAGATGAGGCAGCTGAAAAATTGAGCAGTATTTCTGACATAAGAGCTAAGGATACCAAAAGGGGGAATGGGAGCCCAAAGTTCATAAACGGCAGGAACCATACTAAATATTACCCATTATTTGAGTTGAGACCCAAAAGGACTAAATTCTAGTGAGTCAGAAGTAAATCAGTCTTTGCACATACCACAGTCCTACTTGAAGACATCTAGGTGACCAAATAAAAAGTCTCAATTCTGAAAATTTAATGTAGGTAATCCCAGACTGCTAGAAACCCAGGTGTCTGGGACAAGCAAACAAAAATTATCTCTAAAGAAAGATAATATTGCCCTAGGGCTCAGAATTTAGGCCTGGGAAAGCAGCTGGAAATTTAAATAGGAAATGTATGGCAGCTAGAGTACCAAATGGATGAAATAAAAATTCTGAGTATAAAAAAACATGGCAGCCAGAGAACCAAAGGGGTGAAACAAAAATTCTGAGTATTAACTTTGCCCAAATCACTGGATAACTGATAAGCTATATACACACAGAGGAGACTTGAGGGGGTTGAAGGAAAAAGTAGGCAGAGGCCAGAGAGAATGCTACTTGAAAAATGGAGCTGTACTATGAGTCTGCTGCTTTTTCAACAGAGTGAATTTCCCAACTGTGCAGTTTGAATGGCGGGAAGCTAAAGAAAGCCCTGAGGTTGAACTGTCAGGATAGAGCCAAAGCCCAGTACAACAGCTAGTGAAATGTTAATGAAATCTCTAGAAACAAAAAACACAGGGTAAAATCTGACTCCATCCAAATCTTTGGGTGACAACCAATTTATTAAGACACAGGGAGACCCCCACCCCCAAGAAGCCAGGCCAAAAAAGCAGCTACTGGAAGCAAGAAGAGAGCACAGATATCAGCAGCTGCATAATCCAGGGGAGACAAAGTTTGTAGTCCAAGCCCTGGCAAGTTAACTACTTACCTAAAACAAAGACCAGCAATTCTAAGAACATTAACTGAACCTAGTCACGAATACATATCCATAATGTCCAGTTTTAAGCAAAAATTATATAACATGCAAAGACATAGGAAAATATGAACCATACTCAAGAAAAAAGGGGAGTCAATTAACAGATACTGATTCTGAGTACACCTGAATGTTGGAGTTAACATACAAAAAATTCAAAGCGGCTATTCTAAGTATGTTAAGAAAATTAGAATAAAATATATTCAAACAATTAACAGAAACTATAGAAAAAGAAAAAGCTGAAAAATATAATAACTAAAATGAAAAATTCACCAGATGGGCTCAACAGAAAATTACAGATAGCAGAAGAAAGAATCAGTGAGTCTGAAGACAAGGAAATAAAACTGTCCAATCCAAAGAACAAAAAGTAAAATGATTAAAGAAAAATAAACAAACCCTCAGAGACCACTAGGACAATATCAGGCACTCTAAGATACATGTAACTCAAGTCCCAGAAAGACAGAAGAGTAAAAAAACCACAAAAAAGTTTTTGTTAAAGAAATAATGGCAAAAACATCTTCAATTTAGTAGAAAACATTAACTTACGGATCCAGGAATCTCAACAAACCCAAGCAGAATAAACACAAAAAAACCACTTCTACATATATATTATAGTCACATTGCTGAAGGCTGAAGAGAAAACCTTGAGCACAGCCAGAGAAAAACGACTGGTTACATATGAGAAATGATAGTGCAATTAATGACTGACTTGTCATCAGAAAAAATGGAGACACGGGAAGGGTGTCTTCTATATTCAGTGATATTATACTTCAAAAATGAAGGTAACAAAAGTTAATTTCAGATAAACAAAAATTGAGTTTGTGGTGAGCAGATAAAACCAACAGAGTTTTAAAAGGGGGAAGGAGGGAAAGTAATAAAAATACTAAACCTAAAAGATGGCAAAAAAAGGTGAAAAAAAGAATACAATAGTCAGAATAAATAGGAAGCACATAAAATGGTATATTTAAGTCCACCCACCATCGGTAATTATATGAAATCCAAATAAACTTTGTGTTATAATAAAAGACAAAGAGCGTTAGTTTGAACTGAAAGTAAAAATGACAATGATATGGTGTATACACAAAACAGTTCTAAAACATAAAGGCACAGAAAACATTAAAATAGAAGGTTGGGGAGGAAAAGTAAACCACACAAACACTAGCTACAATAAGGCTAGTATAGTTATGTCATTATCTATCAAGGTAGACTTCAAAGCAAAATATATCATCAAACATAACAGGAAATAATAATGATAAAAGGTTCAACTCTTCAGAAACACAAAACTTTTAGATTTGTGTGCCCTAATAACATGAATTCAAATATGTGAAGCAAAAATGAATAGTAACACAAGACAGACAAATCCATAATAGCAGTAGAAGATTTTAACATTTGTCTAATTGAATCGGCATACAAAAACTAAACTGGTGGGGATGCACAAAGAAGTTTAGAACATAATTGGCAAAACTGACTTAACAGACTGCAATGGACTGAATGTTGCGCCTCTCCCAAAATTCACATGCTGAAATCCTAACCCCCAATGTGATGGTATTAGAAGGTAGGGCCTTTGCAAGGTAATTGGGTCACAAAGGTGGAGCTCTCAGGAATGGGATTAGTGCCTTTATGAAAGGGAGCCCCAAAAAGCTTTGACCTTCTTTTCCCCACGTGAGGATATAATGAGAAGACAGCTTTCTGAAATCTGGAAGACAGGCCTCATCAGAACCTGATCATGCTGGCATCCTAATCTTAGATTTCCAGCCTCCAGAACTGTGAGGAATAAACTTCTGTTATTTATAAGCCCATCATACTTTGTTACGGGTAGCCCACATTAAGATAATGACATATCTATACTTTACCCCAAAAACTGTAAAGTACACATTCTTTTCATATATAAACAAAACATTTATAAAACCTGGCCAATAAGCATATAAAAAGGTACTCAATCACATTTGGAATTAAGGAAATATAAAATAAAATCATTATGAGACACCACTACACATCCTCTAGAATGGCTAAAATTAAAGACTGACAATACAAAGTATTAATGAGGATGAAGTACAAAAGGAACTTTGCCAATGCAATTATAAGTTGTTACAAACACTTTGGGAAAAAAAGTTTTTAATATCTTCTGAAATCAAACATAAATACATTCTATAACTGAGTTCAATTCCTAGGTTTTTACTGACTATAAATGTGAATACTAGGAAACAACCAAAATTTCCATCAATAATAGAATGCATAAACTGTGGAACATTCAAACAATGTACTATACAACAATGAAAATAAAAGAACTACAGTTACATCCAACAATAGAGTGGAATCCCACAAACATAATACTAGAAAAGAAGCCAAGATCCATTTACATAAATTTCATTTTTAAAAACTGAAAAAAATGCAGTTCAAAAAAATAATTTTTAGGTAGTAAAAAACAAAGCAAAAAAGTGACTACCATAAAAGACATGATGGTAGTCTCCCCTAAGGGGAAAAAGGGAGAGGTTTGATTGGGAGAGGGCAGAGTGGGAGATCTAGCAATGTTTTAATTCTTGACTAGGGGATGATTAAGCAATCGTTCACTTTTTAATACTTAAGTTGTGCATTTTTCTCCATGCACTATTCTAAATATTTTTTCCCACAGCAAAAATGTTCCAAAACTCAAAATACAGATGTTTTAGGCTTTGAATTTTCCCCTAACTAAGGCACTGGCCTTACACTGTAATATTTCCTACTTTTATTTTAATTCATCAGTTACATAAATGCATGTTTTATAAATCAAATAAGGCTTTCTATAAATCATAGCATTACTCACCAATCTTCCCCTAAAAAGCCCCACACTTCTAAACAACATACTTAAACGGGTATCTTGATTTTTCACTTAGGATCCGATTGCCTCCTGCTTAAGAGAATGACAACTTTCTTATATATCTTCCATAATCCCCCCAAAATATTATCATACTCCCACACAAGGATGGCTGGTTTCTGACAGAGCTGTAAAAGCAAATCAATGGAAAAAAATAGTCTTTTCAATAACCGGTGCTGGAACAAGTGACTATATATGAGAAAAAAAAAAAAACTATTCTAAATTAAAGCACTATACCAATATTAACTTAAAATGGATCATAGATTTAAATATAAAATGTAAAACTATGAAACTTTTAGAAGAAAAGATAGGAGAAAATCATTAGGATCTAGGGCTAGGAAGAGTTCTTAGCAATAATACCAAAAGCATAATCTATGTAAGAAAAAATTTGATAAATTTAACCTCAAAATGAAAATCTTTTACTCTCTAAAAGATCCTGTTAAGAGCATGAAAAACAAGTGATAAATTTGCAGAAAACATTTGCAAACTATATACTTGACAAGACTCATATATAAAATATTAATATAAAAAAACTCTCAAAGCTTAACAGTAGATCATCAGCAAAAGTATCACAGCAAGTATCTTCAAAAATCATCTCCTGCATAAAACCAACAAGAACACTGGTAAAAAACTGTCAGAATCAACATTTTGTGAACTCTAGGAAGTCAACCCAGGGCTTGCAGCAATCTGGGGAGAGTTTATTCAAGAAAGATGGCTGCATCTTGTTTGGTAAGACAAGCAAGCTTTGTGGTATTTTATCTTACCCTATTCCCATCCTCTCTACCTAGCTCAGCAGTAGCTTTGTAAACCAACAGTCTGGCAGCCAAAAGAGGGTTGGAGTTCCTTTAATACTGCATTTCCAGAGAAGTGTCATTATTTGACATGTCTGGTGGTTTCCTGGAAGGCCCCACTCACAAGGCTATCTTAATTTAACCTCACTCAGAACTCACCCAGTATAAAAAGCTTCCTTCCACATGCCCAGGACATTAGTCAAAAATAATAAGAAGTAACTCTTTCGCACTACAGCTGGCTGAGGCAGAGCAGTTGGGGCAAACAATAGACTAACCAAAAAGCTTTAAAAAGAAAGGCTGGGAACTTTGAAAAGCTCCAACATATTCCTGAGAATGTAGAAGGCCATAAGTATGGACAGGTCTGTGCACATGCCCAAGAAAGACCTGAGAAGGCCCTAAGTACTCATCTCTAGCTAACATTGAAGCTCTGCACAAGCAAGAAGGGTAAGGCAGAATTGCAAACTTCCTGGCTAAGTGCTGAAGGCATGCCACAACACACACAAAACTGGGAGATTTATTGGTTCTAAGCATTTAAGGAAATCTGTGCCCAATCATTAGCTGACCACTAAGCTGAGCAGAGAGATTTCAGTAGCCACATGTAGCAAAGAATACAGACTTCATAGAATTAGTTCAGAAAAATCACTAAAACAAGCCACACTGGAATGGGGGCAAAGGAGGAATCAGATTATCAGAGTTGTCACATTATCTAAAATGTATAGTTTTCAATAAAATATTATAAGACATTAAAAAAAACAAGGAAGTATGACTCATATGGGGCAGGGGGTGGGGGGTGTGGAGGAGGCAGTCAACAGAAACTATCCCTTAGGAAACCCAGGCATTGAACTTAAACAGACAAAGTTTTTTTTTGTTTTTTTTTTTTTGAGACAGAATCTCACTTTCTTGCCTGGGGCGAGTGCCGTGGCGTCAGTCTAGCTCACCGCAACCTCAAACTCCTGGGCTCAAGCGATCCTACTGTCTCAGCCTCCCGAGTAGCTGGGACTACAGGCATGCGCCACCATGCCCGGCTAATTTTTTCTATATATATATTTTAGCTGTCCAATTAATTTCTTTCTATTTGTGGTAGAGACGGGGTCTCGCTCTTGCTCAGGCTGGTCTCGAACTCCTGAGTTCAGAACGATCCGCCCGCCTCGGCCTCCCAGAGTGCTAGGATTACAGGCGTGAGCCACCGCGCCCGGCCTCCATTTTTTATCTTTTATGCCATATTTTACTGTACCTTTTTTTTTAACTGTACCTTTTCTATGTTTAGAAACACAAATACTTACCATTGTGTTACAGTTGCCTACAGTATTTAGTACAG
>CAUYSK010061363.1:0-69231 GCA_963575035.1 Avahi laniger | reverse complement strand
CTCATCTGTTGCTCTAGTGGCCAAAGGCCAGGATGTAGCAAGCAGATTTCTCCAAAGTCCCTGACTACTGAAGTCCCTGGAGTTGCTTAAGCTTATCTGCTAACCCCATTGGCAGGCTCATGAAAACTTTGCAACATACTTCTTAAAAATATTTTTTTAAAAAAGGGATAGGAACAAAATCCAACAGCCAGCAAGCTGTCCATAACAGAGCCAAATGACTCACTTCCAGCCGTGCTCTACAGGTCTTACGAAGTCCTTATCATCCTTTCACCAACACATCCAATTAATTTCTAAAGAGGCTTTATTCCCAGAGGATCCTTTTTTTTATGTGACACCATCCACCCCAAAAGTTAATCCCTGATGGATACCAACTGAGCAGTATCTCCAGAGATGTGATGGTCAATTTTAAAAGCTGGCTATCTAAAAGAAAAGAGGTTGGGAGAAGCCTTGCTGTAGCCTTTGCCCATTTCCATGGTGTAAATCCACCATGATCAATTTCATGCTACTAATGTGAAGTTGCTGAATGCAGAGTTGGGAAGAGATGTACAGTCAGCTCTCATGAGGTGATATGAAGCGACTTCAGCACACCACAATCTCACTGTAGAGAGAAAGGAGTATAATTTGAGGTGTGCAGGGAAGATGTTCTGGAGGAGGAAGGATTTGAAATGAGTCACGAAGGGTAGGTATGATTTGGTGATATCTCTGTCACTACACATCCACATTAGTTTAGCAGTTTCCATCTGTCTCTCTCTGGGGCTACACTATGAGGTTCCTGAAGGCAGAGAATGTGTCAAATTCATTGTAATAGCCCTACCATGTGTATTTCACAAATGTTTGTTGAATGAATGAATTAAAAATAAATAAATGGAGAGGGTCAAGAAATTTTAGGTAGAGTAGACATTCAGGGGTGGGCAGGACACAGAAGGGGGAATGAATGCACTGGAGGTTTTGTGTTCAGTGAGTGGCACATTTTTGTGGGAGTACAGTGTTGGGGTGTGGGATATTACAATTACTAAGGCTACGTAACAAACCACCTCCAAACTTAATACCTGAAAGCATCAACAGGTTTATTTTGCTCACGAACCTGGAATTCAAACAGGCTCAGAATGGTCTATTCATTCTGTTTCAGGTGGCATCAACTGGGGAGGCTTGAAGTGACGGCTGTAACTGAAGGCTCACTCACTTGTCTGTCTGGGACGACTCAAAGAGCTGGGGATTTCAATAGCTGGGGCTCCATGAATATCTAATTCTATGAGACCTCTCTGCCCAGTCTCTCCAGACAGCAGCCTCGGGGCAACTGCATATCTTCATGCCAGCTCAGGGCTCACAAGACGTATCACCTAAAGAGAGCAAGCCAGGAGGAAGACGTATGCTTTTGCTGACCTAGCTTTGGAAGTCACGTAGCATCACTATGCCATACTCTTTGGTCAAAGTCATCACAAGCCCCAACTCAGATTCAAGGAGAGGAAACCTAAAACCTACTTCTCAGTGGGAAGAATGTCAGTAACATTGTAATAGGAGCATGTGGGATGGAATACATACATATTGGGATGGCCACCACTGGAAAATACAATCTGTCACACATGGCAGATGGAAGGTTGGAAAGCTGGGTGAGGCCAGGTTGGAAGGGGTCTTGACTGTCTTAGTAAAGAGTTTGCTCTTTTTCTCCTGTAGGAGAAATTCACATGCTAGTTGCTGATTATCCCCCAGGGTTTCACGTGTGTGGGTTCATCACCTCCTGCCCCCTCCCCTCGGTAAGCCTGTGAGACGAACAGATGGCAGCAGCATGTCTTAAGGATGTTTTTAAAAACTCTTCCTCAGATGTCAGGGCTTTGCATTTGATGGCACCTCAGTACACTAAATCCAAGTGCCTGCTGGTCCAAGCAAGTTATGATGGCAAATCTGACCACACTGGACATGTTTCTTGCTTGTCCCCCCGCTGTCAGAAACCTGTATGCAGAAACCTGCACACTTGAGCAGGTGATAATGAGGTGGCCCATGATGGCATGTACCGGTGATAGCACTGTCTATCAAAATTGTCAGAGCACATCTAGATTGACTCTCGGCTTATTGCCCTACAGCTCAAAGAAGAGGCCAGACCTACGATGTTGATTCTTATAGAACATGTGACACCTAATGCTGATTCCATCTGCCAAGAATTGCTGGATCCAGACCAAATGCAATTTCCATAGTCACGGACCCCAGGCTGCTAGTCGCTTGGATTCATGACCTTGGTCTTTCTCTGCAGGGTCGCTGTGCAGCCTGTTGGAAGGCGTAAAGGTGAAGGCATATATGTATTGGCTTTGATTTCTTTTCTGAGACAGAGATGGGGAGGAGCTGCCACTTGAGTTTTGGACTAGTGTCCTCCATCTCTGTCCTCCATTCTTTTCTCTTTGCAGCATTGGGAAATTTGTTTATTCCATAAAGCAGCCATTGGGAGGAACCATGATTCAGATCACTCTTATCATATTTGACAAACCACAGACATTCCCCAATGGGAAGAAGATGGCCATAAGAACAAGGGGGACTAATTATGACTAATATAAAATCTTTCCTTTTGTTCCAAACTTGAAATGGGCAGTATTCAAAAGCCTGGCACACATTATTCCATAGAATAACAGTGGCTAGCTGAGCTCGCAAATGCATGTTCATCCATAATGTAAACTGAGGGAAGGCGGAATCCAGCAGCAGACAGGTTGGCTCAGTTTAACTGCTTGAGGCAGCTACCTAAGCTGGTCCTGACTTCCACAGCTTTTCTTGTTTCTGTGCTTTGGAACCCAACCAGCAGAATCCTTATAAGCTGCAAGCTCTAATGGCAAAGGCAATGAGAATCCAGCAGCAGGGAGCACTGCGTGGCCAGTACTGAATAGAGTCATTTGTAGGACAGGATCTGCTTGCACTTGAAAAAATAATGAACTGTGGCTTCGAGTAGCCGACTTCAGTTCAGGAAATTGGTGTGTTTTTCATTTGTTTGCTTGGTTGCTTTTTCAATGCACCAAAGAGTTTTCACAATGAAACCTCCACTGAGACAGGGGAGGGAGCCGCAGGGACAGTGCTGCTTGTTCTGGAGCCTGCTGGGTAGGCTGATTAACCCCACCAGCATATACCAACACTAATGTGACCAGGCTCACGCTTGCAATCCGCCTTAGAGTGGCCATTTCATTCCGCACTTAGAAAAAGTCTTGGAAGGCCACAAACTATGTATTTAAGCAGGCCTGTTGCCACTTGATTGCCACAGATCTTCAAACAACTCGAAGCTCATATTTAGTGAAGATAAAGTTGGAGAATGTAGACTCCCTGCTGTTCAGTAAATTCCTGTTGTGTGCTCTGTTTGACAATAGGGAGTTCTGCTGCATGAAATATCAAGTCATTATAAAGATCCCAGAGACTAGGAATTTTGTTTCTGCTGTATCAGTAGCACTTTCTACAATTAACATACAAAGACATTACTTTGGCAATTTCTTTCTTTCTTTCTTTCTCTCTTGTATATATTCAAGGTGTGAAATATGACATTTTGATAGACATATATCAAGTGAAATGATTACTACAGTCAAACAAATTAATGATCTATTACCCTCTATAGTTGCCTCTTTTCATTATGGTAAGAGTACCTAAAATCTACTCTTTTAGCAAATTTTCAGTGTACAATACAATATTATCAGCTATAGTCCTCATCCTGTACAGTAGATCTTTCTTTGTATTCATCCTACATAACTACAATTTTATATCCTTTGATCTACTTCTGCCCATTCCTCTCCCAATGGTAACCAGTGTTCTACTCTGTTTTATGTTTTTGCCTTTTTTTTAGATTCCACATATGAGTGAGATCATGCACTATTTTCCTTTTTGTGTCTGGTTTATTTCACTAAGCTTAATATCCTCCAGGTTCATCCATGTTGTTGCCAATGTCGGCATCTCCTTTTTAAATGTTGAATAATATTCCATTGTGTGTGTATGTGTGTCTATATATACATACACACACACTCCACGATTTCTTTATCCAGTCATTCATCAGTGGACACTTAGGTTGTTTTCGTATCTTGGCTATTGTGAATAATGCTACAGTGAACACAGGAGCACAGATGTCTGTACGAGGTGCTGATTTCATTTCCTTTGGCACATACCCTGCATAGGGATTACGGGATCGTATGGTAGCTCCATTTTTACTCTTTTGAGGAAACTTCATAGGGTTTTTCATAATGGCTGCACTAATTTACATTCCCAACAACAGTGTAGGAGGCTTCCTTTTCTCCGCATCCTCACCAACGGTTGTTAACTTTATCTTTTTGATAATAGCCACTCTAACGGGTGTGAAGTGATACCTCACGGAGGTTTTGATTTGCATTTCCCTGATGATTAGAGATGTTGAACACCTTTACCTAAACCTGTTGGACATTTTTATGTCTTCTTTAGAAAAATGTCTGTTCAGGTCCTTTGTCCATTTTTGAATCAGCCATGGTGGGAGTATTTATTCCATGGAAATTGGCAAATGCTACAAATCAGGGTTTTCCTTCCCCATGCCTCCAGAGTCAGTGAATCACTACACCCATGGAAAAGACCATGGTTTCTACCCTGCCCTACAACACCGTCTCTGTCATAAATCCTGGTCATACGCATGTGAATTTATTTCTATGCCATCTCTTCTGTTTCAGTCTTCTCTTTGACCATCCCCATGTGGAAACCACACGGCCTTATAAACCATAGCTTTATAGTAAGCCTTGATATTTGGTAGAGCAAGTCCTCTCCTCTCTAAGGGTATTTTGCTTATTCTTGGCTCTTGACATTTATTTGTAAATTTTAGAAATAAAATTTCTTGTCAAATATTTACAGAAAAATCTGTTGAAGTTTCAATTTGGGGGATTACATTGCATCTATAGATCAATTTTAGGAAGAAATGTATATTTTTATCCACTTTGAGTTCCTTATGGAAGTTACTCAGTACTGTGTAATATCAATTGCATAATTCTTTCTAAGTTGTCATTTGTTATTTACCTTTGTCCACAGTGTTTCTTGCCTTGCAGAACTTTTTAATTATTATTAAATAAATTTATCCCCCTTTTCCTTTATAGCTTCTAGGAGCCATAAATGCCAAGCCAGATATAATTCAAAATATTATAGTAGCCACATTAAAAAAATTAAGCAAAGAGGTAAAATTATTTTTAATAATATATTTTATTTAATGCGTTATAGCAAAATATTATCATTTCAACATAAAAGCAATACGTAAAAACTACTGAGATAATTTGCATTCTTTTTTTATACAAATTCTTGGAAATCCGGTATGTATTTTGTACTTATGGGACATTTCAGTGTGGACCAGCCATATTTCCAGTGTTTACTAGCCACATGTGGCTAGTCACTCCGTATTAGATAGCTCAGGTCAGTACTTTCGTTAAGGCGAGTAGCCGCAGCTCTGTGGCTAGTATTACTACTAAGATCTAGTCCTTCCAGGGTTGGTTTAATGAGGTCTCTTCACTATGGTTGGTTAAAATTTCAACATCTCTCATCTCTGTGTGACTTTGGGATTTGTTTGGCTCACAATCCCCCATAGTTATTCTTTCTGCAGTAGTGATACTTTTTAAAAAAATTTTTTTTGTAGAGATAGGGATCACTCTGTGATGCCCAGGTTGGTCTTTAACCCCTGGCCTTAAGCAGTCTTCCCACCTTAGCCTCCCAAAGTGCTGGGATTAAAGGCATGAGCCACTGTGCCCGGCCCAGTAGTGATACGTTGCCTGGCTTTTGGCGTCTCACCTCCACATGTCCCCTTGGGGTTCAGCCGGACTCAAGAGGCCCTCTGCACATATTTCTGGAAGTCTTTCTCTGTGTAGCTCCCTCCTTTCCAGTAGTTGGCTCTGTAGAATCCAACAGCCTCCTCCTGAATTCCAATCTCCATCCCCCCAGCTCAGCAAGATGACCCTGCTCTGTGTGGTGTCCCCTCCTTACCTCATTAGCTTATCTTCTCTGAGGGATCACAGTCTGTGCTGTGTGTGGGGGAGGGGGGGAGGGGTTGCCAGCTGCCAGTCTGGTACCAATCATTCTTGAGAGCCAGAAGCTGAAGTCCTACTTTTAAAAAACGTTTTGAGTTTATTTATTAGTTTTACTATCTAGTTCTGTCATAATTACTTTGATCTTTATTAATCCCTTCTTACCGTCTTCCTTAATTTTATTCTTTTTATAACTTCATTTATTTTTATTCTTTCATATTTATTAGAAATATTTAGTGCTATGAATTTTTCTCTGAGGGACTCATTAAGCCATACCACAGGTCCTGACATGTAGCATTTTGGTGATCATTATTCTCTAGATAATCTGCAGTTTGGGTTTTGTTTTTCTCTTTGGCCGAGAATTGTTCCAGAGATTTAAAAAATTTTTGAGATGGTAGAGTTTTATGTTTCCGTCTTCTGGCTTTGTTATTAATATTTAGTTGTATTGTCTTATAAATAAAGTTATCTACAGTGTTTACAATTTTGGAAAATGTTTGATGTTTTCGTTGTAACTTAATATAGAGTCACAGTGAGCCTTTGTAAACAAGGTGTTATTCACGTTTTAGAGCATAAATTATTGACTGACTTTAAATGAGTAAATGTTAGCAATTTGAGTATATGATATAAATTTAAATTTACAAAAATATATAAGTATGGGTAAGTGTTTGTGCATGTGTTTACTTTGGGTACTAGTGTAAGACATTTGAAATATGAAATTTAGTGTGAAAAAAGTGTGAAAACCACTAGGCCACCTGACTTGAAAAGTCATCTAGAATGGGTTGAACGTGAATATAAATTTGTATAAGCCCTAGAGTAGAGTGACCCTTGAGTAGCCTTAAGATCAAAGGGTGCCTAAAGTATTCTTTCCTTTCACTTTTCATTCTTTTTTTCCTCTACACAATATGCTAATAAAAAAATCTAGATTACACAGACCCAGGCCAGGTGCTGTAAGTCTGTTATCAACAAGTGAGAGCACACTGAACAGTTTTTAATTGGTCTTAGGAAAAGCAAAGGTGAAATGAAAATTTAATTCTCCTGGACCTTTGTTCAAAATGTTTTTTTCCATCTCTACTGTAAGGAGTGCATTTTAATTAGTTTGATTCTCATCGTTTGGCCATGTATTTGTAATCTGTGTTCACACTTTGGGAAAGAAAAATTTGATGAAAGGAATTGGGTAATAATGGAAATCTTGTCTGAGCAGAACAAACTGGAATTATTTAATATAAGAGGGAAATGAGAAACATCTGGGCTGGTGACTGAAAAACGCCCTTCTCCAAGAGGCCACTGTAAAGCTCAGGGCCTGGCACATTCTTGTCCTGCACAGGGACAGAGCACCATGGCATGGAAAGTGCTTTGGTGACAGACAGACCTGGGTTTGCATCCTGCCTCTGGAACTTTCTGGCAGGTCATATATTCTCCCTGATCCTCAATTTCCTTATCTGTGAAATGGAGGTAGTAAGAGTCACTTTGCAGCATTGTGAGGATTGAAAGAAATGAATTATGTGAAAGTGCCTGAAACATCACAGGGGCTCAGAGAATGGCTAAGTGGAAAATTTTCAAGGGGAAATCTATGGCAGGGCTGAGGATACTCGTGAGGCACTAACGTTTCCAGCATTAAGAAGAAAGAAGTGGGCAGGGGGAGACGCAGGGGTATGGGTGTGTGTGTGTGTTGGGGCTGGGGAAGTCTGTGGGTACACCCAGGCCTTCTTTTCCTCAGTCACTCTGGAAGCAGACAATAGGGGGCTTTTGCAGAGGAGTCCATTCAGAGCTCTAGTCTGTCATTAGGAAAGTCCCGAGAGTCCATGCCTACCCTCTTAACATGTCTCCCCTGAGCTTTGTGTGACAGGTATCAAGCCACCTACGTCCTTTAGGTAAGCACAGTGCACCAATAAGGAAACAAGTTAGGAGTTTCTCTGCCAGCAAGCAGGACAAGTGGCACACAAAGGGAGTGGGGGAGGCTTCTGGCAAAACGTGTTATTAATATTTAGGTTTTGCTATGGAGGGCCATCAGAGAAGGAAAAGATATGGTTCTTGGCTTTGGAGTCTGTAATTTAACAGAAAGAAAACACTATAGGCACATATGAAGCTAATTGTAAAGATCCAGTGGCCATATGGCTTTTTTTTTTCCTGAGATAGTTGCAAAATCAAATAATCCCTGAGGTCATCAGCCCATGGGTCCAGGGTTTGCTTCAGAAAACTCAGTCCCCATGTTTCTATGCGCATCTCCCAGGATAAATTTTCCGAGCATCTACTGCAACCACAGAGTTCCCTCCTCTCTGGATTAATTTCCAAATATCTCACTTCCTATTTTTGTAAATCGTGTATATTTAAGGTGTACAACATGCTGTTCTGATATGAATGTACTTGCATGTACATATGCATGTACAAAATGATTACTAAGGGCAAGCAAATTAACATGTCTGTCATATTCCATAGTGACTTCTTTGTGCATGTGTATAGTGGGGGTGTGCACCTAAAATTGACTCTCTTAGCAAATTTTCCATATATATTACAATATTATTAACTACAATCCTCCTGTTTGTTGTGGCTTAGATCTCTAGACTTACTCATCTCACATAACCGCAACTTTGTAATCTTTGACCTACAATCTCCTCATTTCCTCTCCCTTCCCCCGCCCTGGTAACCTTTCTACTCTTTGTTTATGTGCATTGGACTTTTTTAAAAATTTCACATATAAATGAGATCATGCTTTCACTCACCTTTCTTAGGGCCTTGCGGAAGCACACATCCACCAGCCAGCCCAGTTCCTTCATCTTTAAGACAATCCTGTCAGTGCGGCGACTGTGATAATTTAAGGATGGTTTCAGCACACGGCCTGTACTAGGCCCTTAGGATGTACAAATAAACGGGATCCTTTTTCTTCCTTCAACGCAGTGGCTCTTGACTTTGGGCAACTGGGGCATTTAGCAACGTCAAAGACATTTGGCTGTCACTATGGGGGTGCTAAACTTCCTACAATGCATGGGACCACCTACCTCCTCTCCCCCACTCCTCCATTCCCTCTGATTTTGGGATTAGAAGATGAAAATGGGCACATTATAGCTTTTCCTCTCTCTTCAAAGAGGGAAAATGTCATGGTCCTTAATGCTGTTTTTACACGGCGCCCTGTCAGGGATGGCCAGCTTCCTCCTCCTGCCGTCCTCCGAGGACTAGGATGGGCTTCCCGTGCCATCCTCATTCATATACATGTCCCCAATTGAAGATTCCCTGTCGCTGCGGGGAGAGCAGCCTGCGCCTGGGAGTGAAAGGGAAAGGAGGGACCCGCGCGTCCTTGTGCTTTTCCCTTGGCCGGAAGGCGAAGCAGGTCCCTGCTCAGAACACCGGGAGGCTCTGGGCAAGGGCAGGGCATTTATGGGGCCCTGTCAGCCTGAGCGGGGCAGACCACCTGAGGCAGCGGCCCCAGACAGCGCACAGCCCGACCACTCGCGGCCAGCACCCCAGCGCCCCACAGGCGGGGCAGCAGCAGGCGTGCTCGCTGGCTCCACCAGGGCTGCCGGCTGGCTGCGGAGGCGGCGGGCACCCGGGTCAAGCCACCCCAGACTGGCCGCGACCCAACCTTGAAGCGGCCCCAGGACAGCGGTGGGAGTGAGAGAGGGGCGGGCCAGGGGGAGTTTGTCTTCTTCCAAGCACGGGAGGGCACTTCAGCTTCCCCAGGCTGCACCTTCCTGGATGCTGCTCGGGGCAGACAGCGAGGGCTGGCTCGGCGGTGGCCGCCTGGGTGAGGGGGGAGGTGGGCCACCCGTCGCCGGGAGCTCTTGGTGTATGAGAAGCAAGATCTGATTCCAGAGAGCATGACTATGTGCTGAGTCAAACGCCGCCGCTGGGCTGGGTCTGCAGCGGCGGCTGAGCACAATCTGCTGTGGTTAATGATTGATCACGGGCCTCCCACAGCTCCAGAGAGGGTGCTCCTGGAGGGCGGGCCAGGCAGCAGAAGCCGGCAGCTAGAAGCGGAGCGAGGGCTGCAAGGCGGAGGCAGAGCGCGCCCAGGGCGCAGAGAGGCAGGGGGAGCTTAGCCCCTCCTTCCTCTGCCCTCTCCCCGCCTCTCTCACACACACCCCTAAACCCCACCCCCAGGCGCCTGTGGGGCCTCTCCTGGGTTAGGCTACTCCAGGAAGTTTCCATGAAAGCGCGTGAAATACTAAGTTACCTTTGCCAGGAGAACTCCAGTGAGAAAAAAGGCCTGCGCCCACTCAGGTGAGTTGCAGCCGAGAACTTTGGGCTCTGCTGGGAGGAGAAAGGGAAGTTGAGAAAATCCTTGGACCTGGTGGCGTTGTCTCTTCCTCATGGCTTCACCCAGCCGCCCAGGCAGTGACTGCTCCCATGTCATCGATCACAGCCATGTCCCCGGGTTTGAGGTGGCCACCTGGTTGAAAATCATGCTCATCCTGGTGTACCTCGTCATCTTTGTGGTGGGCATCCTGGGGAATAGCATCACCATTCGGGTCACCCAGGTGCTGCAAAAGAAAGGCTACTTGCAGAAGCAGGTGACGGACCACATGGTGAGTTTGGCTTGCTCAGACATCTTGGTGTTCCTCATCGGCATGCCCATGGAGTTCTACAGCATCATCTGGAACCCCTGGACCACGCCCAGCTACTCCCTGTCCTGTAAGCTTTACACTTTCCTCTTCGAGACCTGCAGCTACGCCACGCTGCTGCACGTGCTGACGCTCAGCTTTGAGCGCTACGTCGCCATTTGTCACCCCTTCCGGTATAAGGCCGTGTCCGGACCCTGCCGGGTGAAGCTGCTTATTGGCTTCGTCTGGATCACCTCCGCCCTGGTGGCATTGCCCGTGCTTTTTGCCATGGGTACTGAGTACCCTCTGGTGGACGTGCCTAACCACCGGGGTCTCACCTGCAACCGCTCGCGCACCCGCCACCACGAGCACCCCGAGGACTCCAACATGTCCATCTGCACCAACCTGTCCAGCCGCTGGACTGTGTTTCAGTCCAGCATCTTCAGCGCCTTCGTCGTCTACCTCGTGGTGCTCTCGTCCGTAGCCTTCATGTGCTGGAACATGATGCAGGTGCTCATGAGGAGCAAGACCGGGGCCGACAGCGGGAGGCAGCTGCAGTTGAGAAAGGCCGAGAGTGAGGAAAGCAGGACCGCCAGGAGGCAGACCATCATCTTCCTGAGTGAGTGCCCGGGGCCACCTGGGGGCACCCCCTCCCTCAGCCCCGGCCACCGCCTGTGGTCCTCTTCGGGGGAGTCTGGCCCCAAAGGTGTGAACTTAAGTTCACCGAGGTGGAAGAGTCTTACGGCAGCCCGAGGGCATTGATCTGGGGCTCTGGATGTTTCTTCTGCCTGCTTTGGGGGTCTCTGGTGGTTGTGTAAAGAGCACCCAGGACTCAGAAGGTCTGGGTGTGTGCCACAGCACCGCTGCCGTGACTGTGGGCAAATCACAAAATATCTTGGCTAACATGGGAAGGAGCAGGGACAAACTAGGCAGTGCAGGAGAGGTGAAAGTCCTCCGCAAAGGACCACGTTGTGGCAGAGATAAAGGGAGCGTTCTTATCTAGCCCTGCCTTTACCCCGAGAGCCTTTCTCAGGCAATTAGATTTTGTTCTCATTTTTCTCCTCCTTCAGAGAAACCAGGCTGTCGGGGCCACACACTCTCCAGGCTGCTATTCCATTCCCTGGGTGATCTCCCCAGGGTGGTGCCGGGGTGTCTGCGGTGGGGGGTCTGTTCCTTGCCAGAGCAGAGGAACGCGGCAGCACAGCCTGTATACCTGATCCAGAAAATCAGATTTCACAGATTTCTGGAACTTGATTGAGCTCCCAGAATACCAAGTTCCTGTGTAGAAAAACCTGCTCGCTTTCTAAACTTGTGTTGTGATACAGGTATTTAAAGTTGAGGCTTTTTCTGTATTTAAAGAAAGTATTTGAAGGGAGTCCACAGGTCTGTAGGTCCCGAAGTGGCCTTGCTCACTGCCCTCCGGGAGATCCGGCTTTAATGGAGACCCATGAAGTGTGTGTGAGCAAAGGGTTTTAAAGCTTTTTTTTCTTTAGCAGAAACAAGAAAAAGAATGCGTTGTGGACGTGTGAATGTGAGTCAAGGGGGAGTGGATATAATTAATGTGTCCTGTTCTCCCTCTCCTTTCCTCTGTGGCGACAGGAAAGGAATAAATCATGGAGATGTTTGTTTTGGTGTGGGGAACTTGAGCAACAGGTTCCAGGGCCAGGAGTCAGACATGAGAGAAAACTGGAGGCACTCAGAGATGGAAAGAACCGGCTCTTGCGTCAGCCCTGCCCCTGGCTTCTGGCATGTCGGTGACTTTACTCTGTCTTGACTTTACTCTGTGTCTGTGCAGAATGAGACGAGGGAACTGAATACATGTGGATGGCCACTCTGCATCAGGGGCCGTGCTAGGTCGTTTGCACTTCCATTTTATGGAGGAGGAATTGGAGGCTTGAAGAAGACCTAATTCACACTCCGAGATTCTCACCCTGCTTCTCAGGGCAGGGAAAGGAGTGTCTGCCCAAGAGGCCCACAGGCATGGGGTGAAGGCAATGAAATGAGGCAGGACTTTGACAAGGAAGGTGCTACCAGGTTAGCCTGGTGCTGTTGCTGCCTCCTAGGGCCAGCCTTTCTGGAGGTACTGTTATCTGGGGCTTTGGGAACCCGGTTCACCCAACCCAATTCAATCTCTATGACCCACTGACGGCTACTCAGATATTCCAGGAAGTAATGGACATTGCATTTGCTTAAAGCTTGAACATTTGTTGAAAGGCTAGTTCTCCCTTTCTCCCTGCATAGCCCCTTGGGTGTATCTTAAATAGTTATCTGTAATTTATACTTTTGTGTGAATGAATTTAATTTCCTCTCCCCCCTTTTTTTGGGGAGGGGTGCAGGAGTGTGCAGGGCACTGGCCTGAGTGGATGAGAATTAGGGAGTAGACAGGAATTAGGAAGTAGTCTTCAGCTACCTTCAAAGGCATTAAGGCTGCCTTTGACCAAAGGAAAAAATAATTAATTTGCCTAATCAATTATTTGCCTAATCTCAGTGTTTTTTGTATTTCTCTGAGTCGATGCCTGTTGTCTCTTCAGTACGTGTTCTGAGTCAAAGTCCGTCTCCACTTTGTAGCATAAAATCAGAATGCCACAGACTTTTATTTAGAGATGGATGGGACCTTGGTGATCATTTCATTCCGTTAGTAACCGTCTGGAATGAGTTTGTTCTCGTTGCTGCTCTCATTCCTTTCGTCTATCTCTTTCCTTCTTTCTTATAACTGTGTATTAATCACCCACTGTGTTCCATTCTGGGAGTAAAGATTGTTGAATGGCAATCAGGTGCTCAACGTGCGATAATGTCCTGGGGGAATTTACCGTTTGTATTTAGCCCATTTTCTCTGCAGTAGGTTTTCAAAGCAGTTCTCAAAAAATGTTCTCCTCTCCCAGTGAATTTCAAAGAGCTTTTAAAAATAGGAACCTCACTAATTAACTCAAGTTAGAAAATAAATTAATGGAGTGAAGAGAAGAAACCCTGGCCCGCATCCATCAGATTAGTACAATGCAATTTACTTTGTGGGTTTCATAAAACTTGTGCTTTGGGGCATTTTTAACCCAGAACAAATGAACATATAAATTGTTTACAAATTGCTGAATTTAATATAGTGATTTAGTTGTCTTTTTAGTATTTCATTTCACAGATGGATCAAATTAAAATAAATATTTGCTCATTTCAAACATATCTTGAATTTAATGTGAAATGTAAATGACGACATAGCACAAGATGTCTTTGGAGCTCTTGAGGCAATAAAAAAACAGTTATGAAGTTTACTCCTTTGTTGTTAAAAATGCTAACTTCTGCATAACAGAAATAAATTCATAAATCTACCCAAGATGAGGAAACCCACGTAGAAAATATTAATTTTCCTTCTTGCATCTTTCCCTATCGTGCCTGCCTAGTTGAGGTGCTGGGCTGGCAAATGATGAAAACAAATCGGGAATGTGGGAGAGAAGGAGGAGCTGGGATGCCTACTAGCTCTCGAGCAATTTGCAGGAGAAACAGTAATAATGCAAAAGTGCACATTCCTGTAAACAGGAGTGTCTTCTCCGTCCTCTTGTCAGCTCAGTGAGAAATTAGTACTAGACTTGTTTCCTGTTGCAAGGTTATGGCTCATGTGCCCATGGAATACTTGTCCAACGTCAGAACAGACGTTGCTGGTCTGGGTTTCTGATTATTCTGGAGAAAAGAAACTGGTAGAGTTGACTCTTTTTCCCTTGAATGTTGAGGGTGTGTAAAATGAGGCTTCCTTTCAGGCAAGGCTTTCCCAGACCTTCCATCTTATCTTTCTGATCTCTCCCTTGGAGTTACTCCCAACGCAGATAGCATCCGGGACCATGGATGCCCATGTTGTGTCTACTGCATACATGGCTTGCTGTCACATGTCACCCACTCAGTGTGGAACAACAGAGTATAAAAGAAATATAGTTTTAATTTGTAACTTTCAAGAGCATAAAGTGATTGGGACTTGGTTACAGCTACCTCCTAGAGAACTGCAGGGCAGTGACTGGCTTTCAATTATAGTTATGAAACAAGATTTTTACAGATATTCATGAAGTTACAAAATTAAACATCATAGAAGATTAGAAGATTCAGGACTCTCTATAATAATTACACTCTTTTGCACTCTGATTTGATCTCCCAAGTCAGAGGGAAAAGGAAGGAGTTACATTTCATGCAGGAATTATACATCAACTTGGGTTGCTCATGGGAGAATATCTTGAATATGGACAATACCCACCATGTGTATTCGGATGGAAAAAAAGGTTGAGAGTTGATGCTGTAATAGACTACTCTAAAAAGTTGATGTGCATTTAGATATTTGTGGAATGGGCTAGGAAGATGAGAGGAGAAGGAGATCAGAATCACATCCTCTGGGTTTTCAGACCCCAGATTTAGAGACCAAATTACGGGAGAGAAGTGGGAGAAAGTGAGAGAGGGAGAGAACACTGAGATGTTGACAGCGGGTCCTCTTTACCTGAGGAGGATCGGTACCCGAAAAGAACTCTTAAAGTTAGTTCCCTTAAAGTGGGGTCCAACATTTCATGTGAAAAGAGATTTGATCTGGATTTGAGAGTGAAAATTTTAAAGACACTTATTTTGTATTTGGTAAATAAAGGTTATGATTATAACTGTATGTTAATTCTTATAACAGCTATTCAGAGTGACGTATGTGTGGCTTGAGGGCATGATTTTTCTGACCAAGCTATATGATATACTTTGTGTTTGATTTTCTGGGCAAGAACATGAACGGGTCTTCTTTTAATTCTTTGCTATTTAAATCACCCTCATGGAAACAACTGTCCTGGCATTATCCTCATCAATTTCCATTCTTTCAGGATTAACTGGTCTAATTCAGACAGATCTTCATTTGTCGGTGGCTTGGCATTTGATTCATCCGTTTCTCCAGCTGCCTTTTCATTGACTTCCTAAAATTCTGTAGCCCATGTGCAGGCCATAACCAAAAACATAATTAGTTTAAAAAATCAATTCCTATCCACTAGAGTACATCAAGGGTTACATACAAGTGGATGTTTTGAAATGCTTCTGAAGTGCCCATAACAATTTTTGGGTAGTTGTTTTCTTGACTAGTTTAAGAAAACATGTTTTCACCATTAATTTTCTCAGAAAAGGCTTTTTCTGTGGCATAAAAGGATACATCAACCCAGTCTCTCAGGGAAATGCCACCAAAATTAAACTGGTGACTTTTTTAGTGGAAGCTATTATTTTAACTCAAATGTTTGGATATTTCAGGAAAAAGTTTTGCCTCAAATATTCTGATTATCACCTCTATTCTCTTCTTCCCTTTAATGGGCTAGATGTAGCTGTAATAAATGGCATTTCAGCTTTATTTTTCTATTCATGATATCTATCATAAATTGCAAGTGTTCTGTGATCAGCCTGGCAGATATAATAATGCTGCTTTATTTTTATAATCAGGCTGTCTCAGAGATTTCATTTCTCTGCTGGAGAGATGCATCGTTTCTGAGGAAGGGAACATGGAAGCCCAGTCCCCATTGGTTAGCAAGCCAGTTCATCTGTCTCAGTTGCGTGCCTCGTGGGGCTGCCAAAGTGTAATAAGGAGGCAAAGGCCTCAGTTGAGCGAAGCATTCGGCTTATTAATGCCAAAACACTCAGAATAAAAGCCATTTGTGAGTTGTGACAGCACCGAGGAAGAATATCGAATGGGGAGTCCAGGAGCTCTCCCTGACTGTACTAGACTAGGCCCCCCGCTCCATTACTTGGATGACCCTATCAACTCCCATTCCTTTTCCTTCTGCCCACCTCCCTGGCCAATCTGCAACCCTGGGTCTACCCAGCTGACTCTTCACCTCTGCTCCTTGGCTACCTCCCGAGCACCAGAGAGCAGACTGGTCCTCATTGCTGCTGTCCGTTCCTGTAAGTGAATGGTGTGCAGCCACCCCTGGGCCCTGCTCTCTGGTGCGCACCTTCCTTTGCAAGCACCTTCAAAGAGCTCCCGCTCCCGGCTGCACTTTCTACTTTGTTTCCAGCGAGCCTCCACTGGGTCATCACTGGAAGAATCACATCTGCTGTTATGCCTGTCTGGCTGCTCTTCCCACTGCAGCCACTAGGAGCTCAAGGACACCCCAACCCATCTCCACCCCCAACAAACTACAGCCAGTCATGGCTTCCCACGGCTGCCATGCCAACCACAGACCAAAACCCTGGATGTAGGCCCTCATGTCGCTGCCTCCGCTTACTCCATGGAGTGCTGTTCTCTGCTTGTATTACTCAGCTCGGGCCACCGTAACAGCGTACCACAGACTGGGTGGATTGAACAGCAGACATTCGTCTTCTCACAGCTCTGGAAGCTGTAATGCTGAAATCAAGGTGCCTCAGGGCTGGTTTCTTCTGAGGCCCCTTTCCTTGGTTTGCAAGTAGCTACCGTCTTGTGTCCTCATGTGGCTCCTTCTCTGTGCATGTGGACTCCTGGTGTCTCTGCCTCTTCTTACAAGGACGCCAGTCCTGTCAAATTAGCCTCGTAACCTTGTTTAACCTTAATTGCCTCCTAAAGGCCCCATCTCCTGAAGCAGTCACGCTGAGGGTTAGGCCTTCAACATATGAGTTTGTGGGGGGCTCACCTTAGTCCGTAACGCCCCTTAATTTTTTACCCCACTGGCCGTCCTTCAATTTCTTCAACACACTGTGGCAGGGCCCTCCCCCGACCCAGCCTGTGTGCTTGTCATCTCCGAAATGCTCTTCTATCCTGCTCTACACTCTACCTACCTCTCACCCCACCCCTTCCCCAAGTTAGTCTCTTTCTCCTCCCTCAGCTCTCCCTGGGGAAACTGGCCCTTGCTCCCCGACTTCATTAAACCTTCCTTGAAACAAGACTCACAGTTGGAATTTCACATTTAATTGTGCGGTCATTCGATTGTGTCTGTCTTCCTTCTAGTTCCTTGAGGGTAGGAGCTCTCCCTAATTTTGCCACACGCTGTACCTCATTCCCACCATAGTGCCTGGCATACAGCAGATGGTCAATGGATATTTGTTGACTGAATAAATAAATGAACGAGTCTCAGCGTGGAATTGAGAAGCAATGTTCTGTTTTCCCCTGGGCATGCGTTCCATAGACGTTTATCACTCCGCAGAAATGTTCCGGTTAGTCTAAAGATGTCAGACAGGGTTCTGACTCCTCTGACGCCTCCAAAAAATCAAGTCATCATGGAAGACACTTAAGATTTGCTCTCCCCTGAGCAAATGAGCAGTTGGTGCCAATTGGACCCTGAATATTAGCTTAACCATATATACTTGCCAGACATAACCATGAAATGCCAGTGATTAGAGTGGTGTTTTACAGTTCTCGTTAAACTCTGTTGAAGAGGATGTTAGCTCAGTTGTACAACTCTAAACTTTACTTCTTAGCAGGCAATTTCACCTGCTTGTTGACAAGGGAGTACTCAAGATAATGGAAAGTAGGGGTAACATTTTGAAAATATTAAACCAATGTGTTTATATTTCTCCCTTAAATTTCATTCACCTGCAGCCATTTCTCTCAAGGATGAGCCATGAGGTTTATCACCCGAGGGAAGGAAAAAGCAGGCACTCTCTGGGACAGAGTGTTATGGATCAGTTTTGGGGCCAGAGGCTAAAATTCTTGACCTCTTTAGCTAGGCACTTATCTGAAAGCCAGGCTTTGTGATCGGTGAAAAGGGATTGCTTAACTCCACAGCTGACCCTTTAATGCGGCAGGAGCCCAGCCTGGTGGCCTATATCAGCCAGGTCCAGACAAGGGGGTTTGAAATTTATCCTTAGAAGCCATTTCAGGGTTTTAAGGAGTAAAACAGCACAGCTGAATCTCTGGTGCCACCCCTGGGGTGACAGCATTTGTTGCATTGCACTTGGATCAAATGCAGGTCTGGTTATGTTCCCAGAATGAAAAAGAGATGACCCTTCATAGCAGCATGGTCCTGGCAGAGCAGCTGATCCCAGTGAGTTCTCCTTGACATTAGCCAGACCTCTCACTCTTGGTTTTAGCAAGTCCTGCCGCTGCCACAGGCCTCCATGGCCAGTCGGTGACTCTACTTCCACTCAGCAACTCCTCCTTTCGCAGCACAGAGACCTGAACTGCCCCCACGTTGCTCAAGCTCTGGTTAGGAGTCAGCCTGAGGGAGCTGAGCTAGGTCACAGTAGCTCTCACTTGTCCTCTCTATGGTATAATGGTCTATCCATTCTTTAAGAACAATCTCAAGTCCCCACTTCTTCCTTGAGGCCTTCCTGGACCACTCCAGCCTACACTGATCCTCCTCCATGTGAGGAGCCATCTTAGACATTTCTCGGGTGGGGCCACAGGTATTGTCTCCTGCCTATACCTGGAACTCCCTGCACTCTCATACTTCTTCAACCTTCCTTACTGGGTCGGGAGTGCAGGGGCTACACACCGAGAGGTTGATGGGTTGAAATTCCCTGACAGTGGCGACTGCTCCTGAAACAGAAGGAAACCACCCACACCATGATCCTCAGGAAGCGACCCCAGCTTTCCTTGCCTTTCCTCCTTTCCTTGTGGTAGGTGGAATTCTGAGGTGGCCTCCCAAATTCCTAGTCCCTGCGGTATGTGTACCCAACTATTCAATCAAACACTAAGCTAGGTGTTGCAGCAGAGGGATTTTGCAGAAGTAATTAAGTTCCCAACTTGTTGACCTTAAAATAGCGAGATTTTCTGTGTGGGTTTAACTAAGTCACATGATTTTTTAAAATGTAGGTTTAGAGGTCAGAGACAGGAGAAGTCAGAGAGTCAAAGCAGGGGAGGCATTTGACAAGGGAGAACCTCTCTGCTGCGGGCTTTGGAACTTCTCTGCTGTGGGCATTGGAGGTGGTGGGAACCACATGGCGACCTCTGGGTGCTGACAGCCAGCAAGGAAATGGGGACTTGATTGAACAGAGGTGGATTTCCCCCCAGAACTTCTAGTAAAGAACTTAGCCTTTCCTACAGCATGAGACCCTGAGCAGAGATCCCTTCGTGCCTTGCCTGGGTCCCGGGTCTGTAGAACTGGGTGCTAATAAATAGGTGTTGTTTTAAGCCACTCAATTTTTGATAATTTGCTGTACAGTAATAGAAAACTAAAAAATTTCCTCAACCCTGATAAGGGAGATACAAGGTAAACACAAGTCCTGCCTTAGTTATATCTTCCAAGACAGGTTCAATCTCCATAAGCTTCTCTTTGAAAAGTCTCACCTTCCAAGAGCTATACCCTTGGCCCAGTCATTTATTATTCACAACCCACTTACTGATGATCTGCTCCATGTTCAACGGTCAGGAAGTTTGCCAAGCTCCAGGGCACTATGAAATGTTTACTGGAATCTTAGACTCTTGTTTCGGGAATTCAGAATTGGTGGGTTTGAGTCCCTCCAGCTGAATTGGAATAGTAAATATCAAAGAGGAAAACGGTATTGGATTGATCTTATAATTATTGTCCTTTTGGTAGCTCTTTTTCCATCTAGCGTGATACTTAGTAGGTGCTGCATAAATATTTGGTGAATGAGTTAATATCTGGGCAGCATTGCTGCTTCCCAGAGTCTTCCTCCACAAAGGAGACATTGCCTACCTCCTCCATCATTTACCTTCAGATGGAAAACGCGCATCTCGGGGAGGAAGCCGACCCCAATGCTAAAAGCAAATCTGAATAAGAGTGATGTCTCAGGCTGGAAAAACTTTACCATTCTCTGACTTTAGGGTTTCTGCCAATTTAGAAATTTGACAAAATGTCCTGTTTGTACTTACTGTGTTTAAGAGCCATTCTGGCAGGCAGAGGGCTTTTTAAACATCTCATCCCACTGCTTTACACATCTCCAGGGTGGCTGAGTAGCTGGGGAGTGGGAGTGTTACTAGAACCCCACAGAATGGGATCAGGAAGCAAAGCTGCAACATCAAGTTGCTGTCGCACTTGTTAAATGTCCAACTGGTGTGAAAGCAAAGGCATACAAGGGTGGGAGGCGGGCCCAGCTGGCACGAACAGTGGACGTTGAACTGGTGGAGAAAAGCCATTCTCTTCCTCTAGGGAAGGGGGAAAAATCTGCCCTGCTTTAGAAATAAAACACTGCACATGGGGTGTTTGGGCCAGAGTCAGTTATTGGACTTTATATATTCTATTTGGCTTTATTTATTATATAACATATAATGTAAATATATATCACATATATTATAATTTTTTGAAAGGTATGATATACTGAGAAGAGACAAAGCTTTCTGGGAAATTTATGTGTTTTTCTATATGCTGCCATTCTGAAGGGTTAAATACCATGTTGAAATGACAGCTGCATATTTTTTATATCTAAAAGACAGCTGATAGGTTGTCACTTTTTCAAGTTCAAGTTTGTCTTGACAGGTTCAGCAAATAGGTCACCTGGGTGATTGAAGATTGCTGTCTCGAGGGTGAAGGAAACTTCTGTAGAAACAAGCTGTTCTCTTTTTTAGATGTTAGGGATTCGTTATCGAATCTCTTGCATACCCACTTTCTCCAGGAAGCCTGCCTGGGCTGGCTTTACCTTGCTCTAATCACTTCAGCAGATTTTTGTGTTTCATTTGGTGGTTCGTTCATGAAGTGTTCATGAAACTTACATTGTTTGTATAATGTCATTTGCACCATAGAGATCAAGAGGTTGGTTCTTCCTTTCAAGGAGCTTAATATTTCTCTAGTTGGGATATCAAATATAGAGGTGGAGCCTTGGAGAAGCCCACAAATACCACGTGATGCAGGGCCTGGGGCAGTGGCTGTTTGTAAAGTAAGCTTATACGTTGCCAGAATTGTTAGTAGAGTGGTTGAGTGGATGTCAAGCCTGAGACGTTGCCTGCACTCTCCATACTCACCCTGTGGTTCGGGCACCAGCAGCATCAGCATCGACTGAGAAATTGTAAAATGCAGAGTGCTGGGCCACACCCACACCGAGTGAATTACAATCTCACTGTAAGCAGATCCCTGCGGTTCCTGTGCCCTGACCTGCAGGGTGAGGAGCACTGATCTACAACAGTGAACGGGATTCTTTGACTCAAAGACTAGGAAAGGATGAATTAGGAATGATGAAACTCACCAGCTGAGATAAGAACTATCAATCACTTGTGTAGTTGTAACTACACAGCTATGCTTAACACTTAAGCATAAGAAACTTCACATTATTTTTAAGAAGAAAGTTAAACCTGGATTTAAGCCTCTATTTGCAATGTGGTGAAAATTTAATCTCAGTAACATTTTTTTTTTGGGGGGGTTCCTCTTTCCCATGTTGTATCAAAATTCAAGGGACATATGAGGGGCCCAGAAAATGAGGCATTTGGTCCTTTGTTCAAAGTACTTCCTGTTGCTCCTTCTGTTCTATGATTCTGCTGCCAAGGCTGGCCAGAGGACTGGGGCCAGCCAGCCAAAGGGCCAGCCTTTATATTTTATCTCCATTCCTCATAACATCATCAGCATGAGGGTATCATTATCCTCACTCTGCAGAATTGCCCAACATCACCAACCATTGCAATTTGAGCTGGGGTCTGGCATGTTCCAAAGTCTACATTCTTTCCTTGAGCAGAGAGATAGTATCTTAAAAGAGGACAGGGGACTTGTTATGGACCATCAGGGGTGGAGGAGGGAAGACAGCATGACGCCAAGTCTGGTGGTCTTGCTTTTAGGCCACCCAGAAGCTTTTGGGTACTCTGCTTATGTTTGGGAATTCCCCTCTTTGTGAGGCCTGCTTCCCTAAGCTAGTGGACAGAAACCTGCTTTCTCCGAATCCCTTGCAGCCAGAGTGCAGCACGTGACCTGGGCTGCACCAATCTCATGCACTGGCACAAGAGTCTCACTTGGAAGAGAGTAGTTGCAAGGAGCAGCAGCCACATGGAGTCTCCCTGGGGACAGGGCCAATGTGTGACAGTGGCATTGAGAGAGCAAAGACAGGAGAACTGAGGGCAGCATCCTAGGCCAGATGTTGGCAGTGTTTCTTCATTGGTGCAGTCCGGTGAGATACCCTGATACGATTCTCTGGCCTCCTAGGGATTATGTGAAATGACTCATAGCCTCATTTCCAGTTGAAATTTGACCAGGCTTTGTTGTTTGCACTAAGAACTCTGTAAATCCAGAAAAAAGGTAATAGAAAAATTGGACTGGGCAGGGCGTCCCAGAAGGGAGCAGTGAATGGTGAATTTAGATTGAAAAGTTGACAGGGTATGGAGGAAGTTAATAGCTGGGCTGAAGGATTCAGACTACACATTGGAGACAATGGGGAGCCATGGAAGGCTTTTGAGAAGAGAAATGGCAGGAAGGAGTGCAAAAAGACTGATATGTCCATAGTGTGTGTTGCTGACAGGTAAAGGCAGTGGTGAGGGGCGCAGGTGTGGAAGTGGCCGTGGGTTCTGATGATGATGCATGGGCAGGTTGACCATGAAGGGTCCTGAGGGTGGTAGTTGTCAACCCTGTTAAGCATTGTGATCACCTGTGGAGCATTAGACAATGCCCTACTCCAGCCCATTGACATCAAAATTTTTGGGGGGTAGAGCCCTGGGCATTGGTATTATTTAAGCCTGCAGGTGGCTCCAGTGAGTAGCCAGGGCTGGGAATGGGGTAAGAGGGAGTGGGAAAGGCAAGGTGGGCCTGGCTGGGGAGACCTTGAATTTGGTGGCTGTGCCAAGGTTTTTTGACGGCAGGCCACCAAACCTGATCCTGAGTTATCACAGAAGTGAAAAGGAATTTACTGAAAGTATACAGGGTAACCTACAGAGTCAAAGGAAAGGCTAAAGAACCAAATTGTCCAGGGGTCTAGAGAGCCTAAATTCATGGACAGCCGGCTTGGGCTTCACCGTCCAGGAAATATCAGCTTCAGGCATCTGCCCATATTTGCTGTCTTTCCGTTCAGGAATGAGAATCTTACAGGACGAGCTAGGTTGTTTGCCCAGCCCCTGTGAGCCTGAGATTTGGGCAGGTGATGGACAGTGCCATCAAGACTGCGTGCAGTGAGAGGCATGGTCCCCAAAGGAGAGCCATGCTGTACCCAGGAAAGCCAGGGCAGAAATAACAGATGCCCCCTGCAGGGGCCTTATGGAGCCTGGTCCATGTGATGAGGCTCATCGTTGTTGAGTTTCTTCTGTGCGGACTTTTCCCAGACCCTGTTGTCTGTGTGGTCATCCCTCTGTACCTCCCCCGCCCCCTGGCTGAGTTGTGGGAGACCTTTCCCAGGGGTCCAGTCACCTTAGTGTGAGAGTAAGTCAGACAGTGTGCAGGAGGGAGCAGAAACGGAGCCTGCCGCTTTGCAATGCTGTCGCTGGGAGCCGGTTAATGCCAAATCCCCGGGGCATGCTTCCTGTCTGGGAACCTGACTCATTTACCCAGGCCACTGACCAAGTATTGGATTGTGGCTTTTCCTCACCACAAGATCAGGTTGTATTTGAACCTTGGCCTGGAAAACAAAAGTCTCTGGCTGTGCTTCAGGGTCAGCTACACCATCCACTTCTAGAATTGGGCATTTTCCAGCTATGTCTTAATATGATATTGGCTGTAAGCCAGGACTCCTTGTTTCAGATGTAAAATGCCACCTTTGATGTCAAGGATATTTACCATAGAAAATAGGAATAGATGAGGCGTATTCATTGCCTTCTGGAAATCCAAAAAGTCATTTGAGAAAAAGAAAACCTAGTAATTTGTAAAAGATTTTGTTCAGAAAATGTTTGAATTTCACATTAGAAGGTTGATTGATTTTGGTACCAACTAGACTCTGTCACTGGGGTGGTTACTATTTTCTCTCCCTGCAAGTTAAGAGGCAAGGAGGCTGTTGTCCAAAGCAGTTCTTCAAAGTAATCTCTTCTCTTGGTGGTGTTTCCTGCACGGGAGTCACCATATGTCAGGTGGGCCTTCCCTGGCAGTAAGCTATGTGCATTGAGAACACATGGAGAGGCTATAGCATGTGTGGACCTCACATTCAGTGTGCAGAGCCCTGAGTATGTAGGTGCTGTGTCTTAAGTGGTGTGAGTGTTGGCAAGGGTGTTGTATTAGTTTCCTGTGTCTACAGTAGAAAATTTTCACATACTTGATGGCTTAAAGCAACAAAAATTTGTTTTCTCATAGTTCTGAAGGCCAGAAGTCCAAAATCAGTTTCACTGGGCCAAAATCAAGGTGTCAGCAGGACCTTACAAGCTCTGGAAGGTCTAGGAGAGACTCCATTCCTTGACTCTTCCAGTTTCTGGGGCTGCCGGCATTCCTTGGCTTGTGGCCACGTTACTCCAGTCTGCGAGGCCAGCGTCTTCAAATCTCTCCATGCTCTGTCTTCAAGTCATCTTCTCCTCTGTCTTAGTCCATTTGGGCTGCTATAACAAAATATCATAGACTGTGTGGTTTGTAAACAACAGAAATTTATTTCGCAGAATTCTGGAGGCTGAGAAGTCCAAAATCAATGTACTGGCAGGTTTGTGTCTGGTGAGGGCCTGCTTGGTTGCAGACTGCTCACTTCTCACTGTATCCTCACATGGTAGAAAGGGCCAGGCAGTTCTCTGGGGCCTCTTACATAAGGACACTAATCCCATTTATGAGGGCTCTGATATCATGACCTAATTATCTACCAGAGGCCACACCTAATACTATCACATTGGTGACTAGATTTCTAACATACGAATTTTGGGGGACACAAACATTCAGACCTTTTATATCCTCTGTGTGTGTCAAATTTCCCTTTGCCTTCCTCTTCTAAGAACACATCAGATAGAATTTGGGGCCCACTCTGATAATCCAGGATAATAGCTCTATCCCAAGATCCTTAATTCATCATATCTGCCAAGATGCTTTTCTTTGTAAGGTAACACTTATGGTATCCAGGGATTAAGACCTGATATTCTGGGGGGACATTTTTCAGCCTACTTTGGGAAGCAAAGGAGTTACCAGAAAGTATGAATTTAATGTGGTCCGTGAACATAGTCTGCAAAGAGACACCGAGCAGTACCAAGGTGTATCTGTCCCAATCTCCTCTCCATTATCTACAAGTGTGTGTGACTTTGGGAAAATTATTTAGCAGCTTAGAATCTCAGTTTTATTGTCTTTACATTGGACATAAACTGATGTCAAAGGTTGATTTGAGCATTCAGTGAGAAGTATATGGAGGCCTCCAGTGCAGTGGTAGGGCTTGTGGTAGGGCCTTAATGAAAACTACAGTTAACCCTTGAACAACACGGATTTGAACTGTACAGGTCCACTTATACATGAACTTTATTCAATAAATATATTGGAAATTTTTTTGAAGATTTATGACAACTTGAAAAAACTTGCAAACTACATAGCCTACAAATAGCAAAAAAAATTAAGAAAAAGCTGTACATGAATGCATAAAATATATGTAGATGCTACTCTGTTTTATCATTTACTACCATAAATATATACAAGTATATATAAAAAGTTAAAATTTATAAAAACACACAAACCCTTATGGATTATACATAGTGCCATTTGCAGAGAAATGTAAACAAACATAAAGATGCAATATTAAATCATAATTGCATAAAATTAACTGTAGTACATACTGTACTACTGTAATAATTTCATAGCCACCTCCTGTTGCTATTGCAGTGAGCTCAAGTGTTCCGAGCACCCACTTAAAACGCCATGTGACGCTAATCATCTCGGCATGAGCAGTTGGTCTCTCCAGTAAATTGCGTATCACAGTAAAAAATGATCTCTTGTCGTTCTGTGTATTTTTCATCATGTTTAGTGCAATACCGTAAACCTTGAATAACACTATGCGACCCATACGAAGTGCCACTAGTGATGGTGGAAATGCTCCTCCCAAGAAGCAGAGAAAAGTCATGACATTGAAAGAAAAGGTTGAATTGCTTGATATGTACCGTAGATAGAGATCTGCAGCTATGGTTGCCTACCATTTCAAGACAAATGAATCCAGCATAAGGACTACTGTAAAAAAATAGAAAGAAATTTGTGAAGCTGTCACTGCAGCTACACCAGCAGGCAAAAAAACCTCACACTTTTCTGAAAGACCTATCTTGTGTAGAAAATGCAGCTTTTATGTGGGTGCAGGATTGCTATAAGAAAGGCATACCTATAGAGTCTAATATGATTCAAGAAAAGGGAGGTCATTATGTGACAACTTAAAACAAAAGAAAGGTGAAGGATCTGAAGTTGAAGAATTTAATGCCAGCAAAGGATGGTTTGATAATTTTATTAATAGAAAGAGGTTTGCCTTAATAAATGTCAAGATAATAGGAGAAGCAGCTTCCACAAACCAAGAGGCAGTAGATGAGTTCCCAGACACTATTAAGAAAATCGTTAAGGAGAAAGGATATCTTCTTGAACAGACTTTTAATACAGATGAAAGTGCCCTGTTCTGGAAAAAAATACCACGAAGGACATTGATTGATAAGCAAGAGAAGCAAGCACCAGGATTTAAGACAGAAAGGGATAGGCTAACTCCAGTGTTTCGTGCAAAAGCAGTTAGGTTTATGATCAGGACTGCCCTTATCTATAAAGCTGCTAACCCCAGAGCCTAGAAGGGAAAAGATAAACATCAGCTCCTGGTCTTTGGTTGTACAAGAAGACCTAGAAAATGAGAACCGTTTTTCTGTATTGGTTCCATCGATGATTTGTCCCTGAAGTCAGAAAGTATCTTGCCAGTCACGAATCACCTTTTAAAGTTCTTTTGATACTGGACAATGCTCCCAGCCACCCAGAACCCCATTAATTCAACACTGAAGGCATCGAAGAGGTCTGCTTGCCCCAAACACAATGTCTCTAATACAGCCTCTTGATCAAAGGGTCGTAAGGACCTTTAAGGCTCATTACTCATGGTACTCTACAGAAAGGATTGTCAACGCTATGGAAGAGAACCCCGATAGACAGAACATCATGGAAGTCAGGAATGTTTGCACCATTGAAGATGCCATTGTTGTTAAAGAAAAACCCATGAAAGCCATCTAGCCCAAAACAATAAATTCCTGGTGAAGAAAACCATGTCCAGATGTTGTGCATGACTTCACAGGATTTATGACAGAGCCAGTGAGGGACATAATGAAAGAGATTGTGTAGATGGCAAACAATGTAGGGGGTGGAGGGTTTCAAAATATCAGTCTTGGAGAAATTCAAGAGCTCATCAACGCCACACCAGAGGAATTAACAGGAGACGACTTGATACAGATGAGTGCTCTAAACCAGTGCCAGAGGATGAGTAAGAAGATGTAGCAGAAGCAGTCCCAGAAAACAATTGACATCAGACAATGTGGCAGAGGGTTCCAGTTATTCAAGCCTGCTTTTGACTTCTTTTATGACACGGACCCTTCTGTGATATGGGCACTGAAACTGAAGCAAATGGTGGGAGAAAGATTGGCACCATATAGAAACATTTTTAGAAAAATGAAAAAGCAAAAAAAAAATCAGGCAAATCAGGATGTGTTTCTGTGAAATTACGCTGAGTGTGCCTGCCTCTCCTGCCCCCCTTCGACCTCCTCCACCTCTTCCCCCTCTGCCAGCCTGAGACAGCAAGACCAACCCCTCCTCTTCCTCCTCCTCCTGAGCCTACTCAATGTGAAGACAATAAGGATGAAGACCTTTGTGATGATCCACTTCTACTTAATGACTAGTAAATCTATTTTCTTTGCCTCATGATTTTCTTAATATCTTCTTTTCTCCAGCTTACTTTATTGTAAGAATACAGTATGTAATACATATAACATACAAAATAAATACGTGTTAATTGACAGTTTATGTTATCAGTCAGGCTTCCAGTCCACAGAAGGCTGTTAGTAGTTAATTTTAGGGGGAGTCAAACGTTATACAAGGATTTTTGACTCATGGTTGGGGGGATCAGTACCCCACCCCTCATGCTGTTCAAGGGTCAACTATAGTTTCTTACAGTGACCTTGGGATATTACAGAAAGAGTTTTGGTTGAGGACTCAAGAGAACTTGCTTTCAGTCCTTACCAGGCCACTGACTTGTATCGTTTTGAGCAAATCTCAACCTATTTCATCCTGTGAAGCATGAAGGGGTGAACTTGAGGAGTTTGTCTCAAAAGTCCCCATAGTAATAACACAGGAAGGGGATCGAGATTCTAGTCTTAAGCGCTCCAGGGAGTAGAAGGTCTGTCAAGTCTTCTCTATATTGTAAAGATGCGTGGCCATTTGCATTTCACTCTGTTATGTGTTGTGCCTGATGCAATATAAAAACGCTTCAAGTTCATTTTCAGAAAGTAAAAGTGTCAGCCCAGGGAAGGTGATTCATGATGGCCTTGCGGAGCCTCTGGGACGCTCTCAGGTGACTAGCTGTGTGCTCATTCCAGAGAGAGTGGTTTAAGCCCAGAGGCTCCTGAGTCCCTATGCTCTGAAATTATTTGCCTTTGACCTTTGTTGTGTGAGAAGTTACTGGAAGAGCAAGAGCAGCTCCAGGCCCTGGCAGCCCATGCTGGGCGGGAGCTTTTGATAAATGACCACGTTGATGTTTTCTTCATGCACTTGTAAGGCCAAGGCATTATTGGCCGTGGCAATCGATATATCAAAATGAATTTTGGAAGAGTGTCATCAAGCCGAGCTTTATTTCCAAAAACACAAAAAACTCAGCCCGGGGGAGGGAAAGATGACTTTCACTGTGAGATAAACAGTTGATGGCTTAGGCGTTGCTTATGTCGTGCTAGTCTGTCTGAGATGTAGGTGCCGCGGTAACCAGTTGTTCCCAGAATCTATATTTTCGAGGCCCATTAAAACTTGAGGCGTTGAAATCATGTTCTCTTCATTTTGCCCATTTTAATAATAATAATGAGAACGTTAAAATGACATTCTGAATTTATATTGCACTTGTCTGTGAGGCGCTCTTAGCACTTTACAATGTCCCATCAATACTCTTCCCATAGCTGTGAAATGTTGGTAGCAGGTAATATTCATAATTATTAATATATTCAGCTTAGTAAAGAGCCCCTGGCTGGAAGAAATTTTGGTGATGTGGAATAGTGCTGGCTTGTGGGTAAAGAAGAGGCTAGAAATTCTGGGTGCTTGTCTGGTTCTTCTGCTTGGTCCATCTTTCTCTGCCTCAGTTTCCCTTAGTCAAACAGGACAGCAGTAGGGTGTCGCCTCACCTTGCCACGTGGGTGTGTGGATGAATGCAAGTATCAATCATAGTAGCTAACACTTTTCTTGAGCACTTGCTACGTGCCAGCTGTTCTAAAAGCTTTTCATATATTCATTCATTGAATTCTCACAAGAGCCCTATGAGCTAAGTGCAGTAATTTACTCTCTTTTAGAGATAAGCAAATTGAAACACAGAGAGTTTAAGGAACTTGCCTAAAGTAACACAGCAGTTGAGAGAATAAGGTGGATTTGACCCAGGCAGGTTGGTTAAAGTGCTTGTGGTAGTAACCACTTTGCTAGAGTTGCTTGAACTTTTCTATTGCAACACAGTACACACATGTGTACACACACACACACACACACATACACATACATACACAAAGCAAACACAAGTTTCACTAATCAATATTTACTCATCCTTAACTTAGAATGTGAAAATGCATTTTGGTGTTTTTCTATTCTGTTCGTTTCGTTAATAAAAGTGCCAGTCTTGAGCCAGTAAATTGATTTTATGATCACGAATGAGAAGCTTTGCATTGAACCGTATTCCTTTGTATTGGAGACCAGAAAGTGTGACGTGAGGGCCCTGGCTGGGCTCCCCCACCATCGCCTCCGGGGGCAGTGTTTTGTGTCTGAAAGAGTGTGTCCAGGTCTGTGGGCGAGGTCGGGCAGCAGCCGCCTCACTCTCCCCTCCTGCCTTGCACCTAAGGGTCTTTGGGGATCTTCTCGGCCTGTGTGCCTGTGTTCCAGCTCTACGCTAAACCCAGGTATTTACTGAACAGACATTATGTGCGGGGCACTGTGAGTGTCGGGCTCTGTCTGGGGAAGCCACAGAGAAGCATGAGGCATGATCCTTGACTACAAGGACATTTCAAGCCTCAGGGAAGGAAGGCAGACGTGTGAAGGGGGAACCAGGGGAGGTGACTGGTGTAAGGAGCATAGATTTGGGAGCTAGATAGCCCCTCCCAGTAATGTGACTTTGGACAAAAGCTTGACCTTTTAGAGCCTATCTCTAAATAAAGCTTGAGTGAGATAATGCCAGTGAAACCGTTTGGTGAACCACGGAGTACTATAGGGAGGTTAGTAGTTAGAGGTCATGTTGTCATAACAGCATTGCTACATATGGGAGTCTGGCACCCCAGCGAGCACTGGGGGTTCAGGGAAGGCATGGGAGTGCTGCAATAGTCACCGAAGCCTTCCTGAAGGAGGTGGCTTGGAGCTTAATCTGAAGGGACATTTTTAGTTCCTGGCCAGAAGGGTTATGGTTGCACCCGGAGGTGGAGACAAACAGACGTACAAGGTCCAACACTCACGCAGGAACCGTGCTTATGGATAATCAGGTCATAGCTCAAACTCCGATTGATCCTGATCTGCTTTTGTAATTCTTTTTTTTTTTTTAAGAGACAGGATCTTGAAATGTTGCCCAGGCTGGCCTCGAACTCCTGGGCTCAAGTGATCTTGCCACCTTAGCCTCCTATATACACGTGCCACTATGTCAGCTGCTTTTATAAGTTTCACATGCCCTGGTGGCCTGAGGTCACTGGCAGTCACCCACTTAATTCCCTTAGGTCAGGGGTCAGCAAATTACACACAGGAAAGCCTTATTTCTGTACGGCTCATGATACCTGCAATATATTTTTAAAGCATTGTAGGAAAACAATATATCTATGACAGAACTATACAGTCCCATAAAGCCTAAAATATTTACTGTCTGGCCCTTTAAAGAAAAAATTTGTCAATTGGTGCCTTAAACCCCAAAGTGCACAATGCTTGTGTTAGGTTGAAGGCCTTACTTAATTCTGAATCGTCCTCTAGTCATTCTCCAGACCGGCTGTGACACCCTGCGGGCACACACGGCCCAGGCACTGGAGAGAAGGGAACAATATGCCGCAGTTGCTCATTTCCTCCGACGTGGCTGTCAGGAATCCCCCTGCTCTGCCAGGGCAGCACGTTAATATGTAGCACCGAGCATGTATGTGCTTAATTCTTATGACATGTGGCACGTCAGTGATTAGTGCCAAATGCCAAAATATGCTGGGCCCCAGCCGCGATGCCATTTATAATAACATTCCTAAGGGTATTCCCTCAGGAGGCAGCTTTCCATTTGCCCAACATAAATAACCTGGGAGGCTACACTGCAAACCCGGTTTCCCTTCACGCTCCGCCTGGCCATTTGTACTAAGCATGCAGTATGAAATTTGATCTGAATCAGCAGTTAAACTTGGAAAATCGCAGTGTAGTCAAGCCCATCATTTATTCTAAAAATCAAGAGAAAACCAAAGGTGAGTGGTGACGTTTTTCTTTTTTTCTTTTCTTTTTTTTTTTTTTTATAGTAACGGTACCTTGATGACAGGCTAATGTGTGGCTCAAAATAAAGGGATTGTGGGTAGAAAGAGCCTTCCAGATATCGCAGAGGCAGTATGCCAAGGGGCTCTTGGCAAATGGCCGTGAAGGACAGATTACTCTAACAGCTCTATTGAAAAAGGTGGCTCAGATACGCTTTACTCGACAATGATGGGATTTTTGTTACAGGAAAATTAGATGCTTTTAGATAGGTTTGAAACTGTGCTTATCTTTCCCATACAGCAAAAAGCTGTCACTTAGAAAGAAAACAGAAAGTTGGAAGAACACTCTGATTGAATGCTTTCCAGAAAAAGGGTCATTTTTTGGGGAGAAATACTTTAACATGCTTTGGATGATTTTGTGGAGGCTCATTCCTGACGTATTTCCATTCCGATAGGAGTTTGGATGGCTCTGAAGAGACGAAGGGATTTTTAAAATCTATGGAATGCAGAGTAATTAGCCATTTTCCAAAATCACCAACCAGATCTCACAACATGGCAGCCTAGGGGCGAGTGGTGGCCAGGATGCATTTTGTTTGCTTGGCCCAGTGTTTGGAGTTTGTTTGTTGAGGAATGTCACCAGACAGCACATGCTGTCCCCAGCCTGCCACACACAGCGTGCCTGCTTCCTGTGGTGCCGTGCCAGGCTGCGTCACACGTCTGTCAACAAAGGGACTGGAGTTCAAGATGCACGGTCAGAGTTTGTGGGTGGCACCAACACATGACACCTGTTTATCCCCATCCTACTTTGTCATCTTGTGACTGCGGAACACCTGCCACAAAGGTTTGTGGATGGCGGGTGACTCCCTGAAGTTCAGCCCTACTCTTAGAGAATCGCCTCAGAGTACCTCCGTGCTGATGGCAGGTCAGGAACGCCAGCCTTCTCCACAGGACAGCCCTTTTCTTGCTGGTGCCACCACTGGAAGAAATGTTGAACAAAGGTCCAGTGACAGTTTTCCGACAGAGGTTCATTGCAGCGAGTTCTGTTGCGGCAGAAAGGTCTGAAAAACCCCCTTCACCTGCCTCCCACGGTAGCCTGAGCTGTGGTTCTGGGCTAGGCTGGGGCAAGGGGGCAATGAGCTGAGAACAGGCACCCTGGAGCTGCACTGTGAGGCTCCTGTGCCCTCTTTGCCCCTTCCTGGGGATGTGAGCTGAGACTCAGGGCGGCTTTTTAGGGGAAGGACATGGTGAGTTGGGTGATAGATTGACAGAAGAAAAAGAAGAGCAACTGAAAGTGCCTTTGACCTTCACTTGAGTTCCGGGAGTTGGCAAGTAAATGCCCACGCGGTGCTTGGATTAATGAGTCGGTGGAAACGGAACAGAGATTCACCAGTTAACAAAGCTTAACAACCACCGACGTCAGGGTCAATGTGGAAGGAAGGAATTAATGGTGAACTCAGCCAAAGCGCTTTAGAGGATGTCCTAGTTTGAATCTTTTTCAGTCACTGAGACTTTTTTTTAAATGAATGTCAAGGTTGTCATTATTTAAAAAAATCAGAAGAGGCTAAAGTGGCTTAGTTGCAGCTTGCCCCAGGAGGGGTATGAGAGGCATACAGGCCCTGAATAGGGCAAGACTTTCCGCAACTCTGGGGGGATCAGAGCGCTCCTGGCTGACATTGCATCCCTCTGTCCTCCCGGGGGATGCTCTCTGCTCTGCTGCTTGTCTCTATGGGGAAGGGCCTGAGCCAACAGAAGTCACCATTGACACTAAAGCCCAGGCAGGCCAACCTATAGCCGTGCTTGTAAGAAGCCTGCTTGAGTGACTGTTTCTTCTCTTTGTTCCTTAATTCTTTCTACAAATAAGTATAGTGTGCCTGGTACATGCTTGCCTCTGCCCTGGGCCCAAAATGAGAGTAATACCCCTCCTAACTGCTGTGCATTTTCTAGAAGCTTCCAGTACAGGAAATGAGACATGGATACAAGCATGTAGGAGGCAAAGCTCTGTGAGGTATCACAGTCAGAGCAGACAGTTCCCTGCATTCCAAAAGTTAGTTTAGTTTACAAACGTTTGGTTTAGAAACTGGATTTGCTTTCTAAGGACAGACCTTCTTTAAGTTCCTGCATGTGTTTTTTCTGAGATAGCAAATGCTTACTGAGCGCCTACCGTGGAAGTAACTGGGAATACCAGGAAGAATGAGGCTTTGAATCTCCTTCCGGTCAGGGAGACGTCTGTACTTAACAAACCAGGGGAGTGAAATACTAGGCTTGGTGCTGTGATTGGGAGTAGCTATGTAAGGGCTCCAGGAAGGGCCCGAATGAATGGAGTATTTAATGTACCTAAATTACTTACTTTTCTCTTCCCCTTCTCTGTTACCCTCAAGCTTCCCTTTCTTCCACTTAGCTATTATGCTAGGTGCTAGGAGGAAAGCAACTAGGTTAAACTACTTTAAATTTAGATGCAGCTAGGACTGAGGGGGGATTGTCAAAGACCCTCTGAAAGGAAACCGTCTGTCTCACCAGCCTAAGACTCAGGCTTTCCACGCTCTGGCTCTGGAAGGAGGCGTTTCTGGCAGAGAGGAGCATCTTACCACGTGCTCTGGCCCCAGCTCGTGGATCCCACCCAGTTCTCGAGATTATTTGGCTTCAGCCCCCATCGTGTGCACTCCCAGGGTGTTTCTCCTTTATGGTGGAGGCGTCATCTCTTATTTGGGGCCTAGGTTCTAAAGTCAGGGTAAAGCTGAAAAGCCTGTATGGTCACAGGTGCCATGGGGACCTCCCTCGTGGTTCATAGGTCACCATGGAGCCACTTTGATTGGACGGTTGGGAGTCACATGACCCGAGTTTCAACTATACGTGCAGGTTGTTGTAGGTCAATTTCCGGACTCTGTGGTACCTATGCTGCTTGGCCTCTGGGCTAGAGAGTTCTTTTGCAGCTGGGATGCCAACTTCTGATTGGCAGATTCTTAGGGTATTCCCTCCTTCCCCAGGTATGGAAAATTAGGGTGGGGCAGGACCAAGATGGGGGCCACAGTACCCTCTTTTGTCTTTAGGAGACCTGGAATCCCTCACTACCTGCCTAACAGTTTAAGGTAGGCTAGGCTACGCTATGATGTTAGGTAGGACAGGTGTATTAAATGCATTTTCATTCTAACTGTATTTTCAATTTACAATGGGTTTGTCGGGACATAACCACATCGTAAGTCAAGGAACAGCTATATTAATGGAACACCTGGACATGTATAATGATTGGTAAGTTTGTTTATCTTTGGTAATTTGCGACTTTCAGACATAATACGAACTTCAAACATTTTTTTTTAAATTTCATTATGAAGGTGTATTTGTCAGGGAAAGAGGACAGAACACATTTTATTGAATGATTCATTAGCTTGATTTGTAACTTTGAAATATTTATGTGGGCTTCCCTTTGTGTTCTTGCACTGACCCTAAGTCAGAATTACCCAAACTACTGAACGGTTTGGGTGGTGCCCCAGTCTCACCAACAGATAGCTGAATTCTGTAAACTACTAGTCTGTGGGGTTATGAGATTCCATTCTAACACTGTATTCTAATTAGGCTTCTAAACTCCTCCGTTTGCTGGAATCTGGATTATGCCTACTTGTGGAATTCAGAGACAGGGTGTTTTGGGGTTTCTTTCGAAAATCTGGTGCTAATGGCCTGGTAATTGTTTCAAAGCTCACCACTGACAAAGCGCCAGAGCTCTCAGCCAGGAGTGCTGTGAGGGAGAGAATGGCTCAGTATCTCCTGTTTCCTTTGGCTTTGCTGTAATTTTAGTTCAAACAGTAGTGGCAGCCCTTCCAGGGTAGAATAAACTGAAAACATCAGAAAGGATCCAGCGGACAAATGTTGAGTCAGTCCTTAATAAGGAAAAGAAATCCTGGGGTGGGTGACATGTCCCAAGGGGGACCAGTTTACTAAGGACCAGGTAACTTGCACACAGCTCTTAGGGTCACCGAGTGGCTCCAGTTTCCCCATGTCTCCCCCCACTCACCTTGCCCCTCCCCTTACTGAAACTGAGTGTCGCAATTATAGTTTTTAAAAATTGTAAAATAGTTGTTTGAAATAACTCATGATTCATCATCCTAACACAACTGTTTTCTTTGTTAGATATTAACTCTCTCACACACACACACACACACACACACTATTGCATAGCTCCAATCAGCGTGCATATATTATTTGTATTCTGATATTTTAAGTGTTATGTCACATATCTTTATATGTTCCCTTAGTCCTCTACTTCCCATTGGGGAGTCTATATAATATAGAGAGATGTTTTTAAATGCCTTTTTCTTATATGGACGTTTGAGAACAAAAGAAGGGACTAATTTATGTTCCTAGATAGCATCGAATTTTTATTAGTCCTGTGGCATCCAAATCACTCCTTAAAACCCCTACTGATTTCAAGAAGGCAGGTGAAAGGATTTGTTAATCAAAAATAGAACTAATTAATACACATATTAGAATCATATATTTATTTTAGGCCAAATTTTATAGTATAGTAGACTTAACGTTGGCATATGGAGCCCTTTGGTAATCAATGTGTACAGGACATTTGTGCCTGTTTTCTAGGTCTTTTCTTTCATTGTTTTATGAGGCCTTTAAAATGTATGTGAGATTTATCACTGTGTCTTTGCTTCTATGACAAATTGTTTGTCACACCTGTGATTTATTTTTCACTAATTTGTTCTCAGAGAACAACCTTGAAATGTAACTCTCCAGTACAACACTGACCCTATGGGGAAAGTATGATCTGCCTTCTAGGAACTCATTAGGGGAGAAAGTAGACGCTGCTGGTGTTTGCGGCAGGTACCTGCTCCTGTACCGATGAGAGGCGAAGGTCAGTGATCACGGGAGCCTCATTAGGAGACGGGGTTGCATGGCGTAGTCCACTCCCACGGGCACTGGCTCGGTTACAGAGCTCAGCACAGGAAAGTCTGCGGGAGGCGTGGCAAGCTGGGGGTGGTAGAGTGCAGAGATAGGACTCACCAGCGACACATGTGGCAAGTCTTGAAATAATAGGGAGGGGACAGTTAGTGGATCAAAGCAGATTTTCAAATTGCATTTTAAAAATTCTCTTCATTGGTATAGAGAGTTCTCTAGATTAGAGCAGTCTACATTTTTATTGAGAATCTGTCTTAAGTGCCCAGCACAGCACTGGCACACTGCATTCACTCTGTAAACTAAAAATAAAATCCTACCCACTCCCTGCCAACTGAACGGACCCCCTCTTGTGTAAAGGGACTCCAGAAAAACCTGAATACTGAGTTCTTGGCTATGAAGGGAAGGGAGGTTGGACATGCCTATTACACCCCTCCATTTTGAAGTTTAGATACAACAATTGACCAGCATTAATGTTACAAACAGAGATCATAAGACTGACAAAACAGACTCTTCATGACTATAAGATACTAAATTATTAATAGGACCTAAGGTCGTGAGAGCAAAGGTTAAATCACCTGCAGGCCATCAATTTGCTTAAAAGATCACTTGAGTCTGTATATTGTAGCTTGTCTCTGATTATTAATAGAATTCCTTTATCCTAATTTAAAACATTCCAAGCCTTTAGAAAAAGCTTTATTCTTTAACCAGTTACAAATCAAAGTATCTTTGAACCCACCTGTAACCTGTAAACACCCTTTTCCCATGTCCCACCTTTTCAGGCCAAACCATTGCATATCTTACATGTATTGATTTATGATTTTACCTGTAATTCCCATCTTCCTAAAATGTATAAAACCAAACTGTAACCCAACCACCTCAGAATGACTTACTGGAGATTTCTTGGACGTGTCTCCCCAGGCCATGATCACACACATTGGCTCAGAATAAGTCTTTAAATTATTTTACAGAGTTTGTTTTTTCATTTTTTTCTTTTTCTGTTAACAACTCTTTCATTCCACCTGTCAATTTATGAGCAACCACTAAGTGCCAGGCATGTATGGGACCTCAGAGGCACAAATCCATTAAGAAATGGTCTCTAGCTTCTATTTTCTTCTAGTATAATAGGGTAGATGGACACTCACATAAACCAGATGTTACAATTCAGAGAAAAACGTGCTAAAACAGAGTGTTGCCAAGGATAGCCATAGAGGCATTCATTCATTCAGCAGGTGTTTATCGAGTTTCTGTTGTGCACCAGGCATCGTACCAGGTGCTGGAAATGCAGGAGAGGACAAAGCAGGTAACCATCCCTGCCTCATGGCATTGACAGCTCAGTGATGCTAGAATTTCCCCAGAGAAAGGATTTTCTGCCTCTGCCTGGGCCCTGGAGAGCTTCCTGGAGGAGCTGCTGGCAAGACTAAGTTTAGAGGGTGGTAGGGGCGGGGGCAGGAATGGAATATGAGGGGATAGAGGTGGAGTCGGACAGGATTAGGTGGAGGCAGATGTTTTTCTAGTGTGGAGACACTGGAGTGTCTCTGTTTTCTTCCTGTAATGAATCAAGTTATCTGCCCAGGCGAGAGTTTCCTGGAATAGTAAGATCACGCTAGTGAGGACGATGCCACGGCAAAGTCATGTGAAGGTAGGCAGTAACCTGTGTGGGGCATGCATAGTTTTGGTTCTCACTTGTTGGCCAAGCAGGCAGTGATCGATGACTAGAAACAAGAAATAAGAGAGGCTTTCTCTGAAGTTGGTTTGGGAGTCTGAATTTTCACTTAGGTGTGTGCAGAGGCAAAGAGGTCTTCTTCTCTCCTTGAAAATGTGCTCCTTGGATGAGCTGAGATTTGCCGAGGTTGCCGGGTGCTGACCCTGGGGTTTGACCCTGGTGACTTTGCTGGCTCCCAGCTGATGCTGGACTGCTGCACGCAGCGACGAGCGAGTTCCTGTCTTCCCTGGTTCCTTGGCCCATCTTTCTGTTGACATGTATCCTTCCAGGGGACGATGTTTACTAATGCAGAGACCCACCAGATGAAAATGTCTGATAACCTTGGGAAACTTTATTTCATCTTCATTAGGTCAGAAAACCGCAGTGCATCTTCCGTTTCATGCTGACTGCCGTCACTTTCCACCAACTCGCCTCTAAGTACAGCGTAAGAATCACTCCTCTCTTTAATCAGGCGGCAAAATCTCACCCAGGGAATCCGAAATTGATTTTTCTTCCCTTCTGCCCAGATAGCGCAGCCCCACATACCTTTCTGGTACCCTCCTGGGTAAAATGGGGGGTCAGCCCCTTGTTATGGGGGTGATACAAATTTCAGGAAAAAATAATTTTGCCTCTCCCAGCCAGCTCTCTGCAACTCCCCACAGGCTGTTTGCAAACTGCAGCTTTTCAAATACTACCTCAGATGGTGTGCCCTCTCCATTGAGTTTCTGAGTAACAACAGGTGAGCATCCACTGTAGCCAGGGCTGCCATCATCACACGGCACAGTTTCTGCAAATCACTTCCTTCTCCAAAAAGAATTTGGTCCTGGCGCTTAACTGAGCCATTCGAATGTTCTTTTGGTTATCTTGGGTTTTAAGGGCTTCTCTTCAGCCCGTTTTTGTTATTTTCACTTTTCAAAAACATTCCACTTCAATTCTCATCATCTTTGTTCCTCTGCTGAACTGAGAGCAAGTGTATTTTTAATGAAGCCCTGATCTATTTTATCTTAAAGTGTTTTTCAGCGGGGGTAGATGGTTGGCATTTGGTATCATTTTCTGTCTGCATTCTGCCTGGAATATGAAGGACCTCGGAATTATTTTCTCTCTTCTCTCATAGGCCTAAAGGGGTCTCACTTCTTTTTCTCCTTTTTTTTTTTTTTTTGCAGCGGGGGTTGGGGGCAGTTACGTCCCCTACCTCGCTTATTTCATTAAACCTTCCAGCATCCCCTGCTATAATCTTCTAGAGGCCCTCTAAGGCCTTCGGCCTTCTTTAGGGCAGAAGTGGCTGGGCTGAGTCAGATAGCTTGGAAATGAGAGAAGACAGCGCAGACAGAGAGATCGATGGCAGAATTTGGACTGTCAGCTTGCTGCTGGCGGCTGCGTGATGTAAAACCGTCAGGGCTTCCGTTGCCCTTTGTTAGTTCCAACGTCCTTTGCTTAGGCCAGGCCCAAGCAGGGTTAAGGAAGGCCTGATGTGACAGCTTCTGGGGCTGAGATTTGCACGAGTGTGCTGGAACTAAAGCTACCTGATGGTTGTGACTGTGCCTGCTAAGACCTGCACGTCTGATCAGCATAGAACTGATGCAAAGCAGATGCCACCCACATGTGCCTGCTGCGGGGCTCTGCTCATGGTGGTGGTCCATAGAATCCAATGGCGAGTGGGGTCGACGTCCGTCTTTCTGCTGGCACTGACTTTGCAACGGACATTTGATTATAGGCACTCGGCTGCGAGGCCTGCACATTTTTCATACGTTAACCTCTGACCTTCCATTTTCTTACCTGCATTATGGTCATTACCTAGGCCTGGGATCTGTAAAAGGTCAGTGGGAAAGTATGCGTAAAGCACCTGGCACGGTGCCAGGCACAGGCAGCCGCTCCATGTTGTTTATTCCTTCCTCTCACGGTTGTTCCTGCTTCCTTTGCCCACATTCTCTGAGGCCCCGGCCAGATGCTGGGTGCTAGAAGGTACCGAGGGGATAGCACCAAAGTGAGTGCCGCTGGAGAAGAGAAGAGACGAGGAAGCTTTCTGCGTGGGCTTTGAACTTCTTCCCTCTGCTCTGCGAGCCAGCTGAGCTAACAGAAGTTCAGCAACAGCCCCCTGTTTCCCTTTATGGTGTCTCCAATTCTGGGCTTCGAATGGCTCCAGGACACTGCAGGGTTTTGTTTTCCCTTTGCTTATAGAATGCTCTGGAACCAATTCAGTGAAAGGGTCCTAAGTTCTCCTTAGCAACCTGACTCTATTGCCTTATATGATTGATTTTCTCTGATTTTCAGCCCGGATTCCAGCTTTGTCCAGTACTCACAGTTAGAGGCCAGAGGAAAAGGGCTGGTGGGATCATGACCCGGCCCAGCTGCTGGCACGGAGATGCTGAGGGGAGAGGCAGGGGGGGTGCTGTTGCCCAGTGTGGGGCTGCGGAAAGCCCTGGAGGCACGCTGAGAGCCATTGCCACTGTGGGGGTGTGTCTGAGTGTGCATGGCATGGCGGGAAGAGGACTCCCAGGTACGGGGTGAGTAGAACTTCCTCAATGTGGAAAGGGAAACCACACTCCCCTCTGACTAGCACAGGCACTTGCCAGCTTCTTATCCCCCTCTGGGTCTTTGCCCTGGAGGTTCCATCTGTGTGCAATGCTCTGCCCTTTAATAGTCACAAGGCTCACCCATCCTTTCATTCTGTCCCCTGATACGTTCTCACCCCACCCTCCCATTGCTCTCCATCCCGACTCTGCCTTGTTCTTCATAGTACTCATCACCACTTGGCATTATATTACGTAGTTATTTGTTTATAACACGTCTCCCCCATTAAACGTAAGCCCCCTGAGGGCAGGGACCCTGGCCATGTTGCTTGATGCTCTATTCTCAGTGTCTTGAGCAGTGGCTGGCACATATTAGGTGCTCAATAAATATTTGTTGAATGAATGAATGAGTGGGTAGGTGAATGTTTCTAGTGTCTGGGGCACCAAGCAACAAGGGGAGAGGTTCTTAGATGAGGCAGGCTTGACAACAGGCTAACTGGGGAGGAATCCTCGCAGATTAGCCTTCTTTTCGTATTTCCTTTGTCTCCTTTCCCTTCCTCTCATCCCCTACTCTATTTTAGTTGGTTATGCTATTTTCTTGGGATTCACTTTTGTGCTGTTAAATAAACATGTTTACCAGTTTTTAAAATCTTATGACCTCCCAGCTGTAGAAGATAATGAGTATGGTAGCTTCTTCCACATTTCCTTTCTGCTGGTTATATCTACATTGCCAGAATTTGTAACATTTATAGACTTGTTTTTCATCATAAATCCCAACTTGTTTTAGTTTTAGTCCTACATTTAAATCAATTCAGTCTTCCTCAGTAGGCCTTTGCTACTGTTCTCCATTCATCTCTTAGGTGGCTGAAAAGTTCTTCCTTTAAGAGTCTCTTTAAGACAGAACAAAATATCTTAAATTTTTACAGATTCAAAAATTGTGGTTCATTATCTTTATAATGAATGATAGTTTTGCTAGGTATAAAATTCTTGAGTAATGCTTTGTTTTCTTGAGGACTAGCTACAATGGCATCACCCCACTGTTTTCTAATTGTAAATGATGCAGTGGTGAAGTCTGAGGCCAGTCTCTTTTTCCCCCATCATAAATGAGGAATGCCTGGCTGCCCCAAAATTTTATCTGTGAAGTCTCATAAATGTACCAGATTACGTTTGTCAATTTTTTCCTGGATGCTTTGTGACTTTCGATGTATTCATGTCTTCTTTTATTTCTACAAAATTTGTTGAATTATATCTCTAAATATTCTTTTATGTCCTTTGGTAATCTTCCTTACCTGTCATCTTCTCTCTAACCCCTTTAAATTCTTTATTTCCATTTCATTTTTTTCTCATTTCTCCTATCACTGTCCTTTTCTTTCTGTTCCTTTATGTATTCTTAGCAATGTCTTGTTTTACTTGTGTTGCTTTCAATTTTGCCTTTATTTCTATAGTATTTTTAATTCTTTTTTTTTCTTTTTTTTTTTTGAGACAGAGTCTCACTGTATTGCCCAGGCTAGAGTAATGTGGCATCTGCCTAGCTCACAGCAACCTTAAACTCCTGGGCTCGTGTGATCTTCCTGCCTCAGCCTCCCAAGAAGTTGGGACTACAGGCATGTGCCACCATGCCCGGTTAATTTTTTCTATTTGTTTTTAGTTGTCCAGCTAATTTCTTTCTATTTTTTTTTTTTTTTTTTTAGTAGAGACGGGATCTCGCTCTTGCTCAGGCTGGTCTCGAACTCCTGAGCTCAAATGATCCGCCCACCTCGGCCTCCCAGAGTGCTAGGATTACAGGCATGAGCCACCACGCCCGGCCAGTATTTTTATTTTTTAAAAAAACTTTTCTTCACTTCTTTCCAGGTTTCTCTTAACTCATATTTCAAATTCTTCTGTCTTACTATATTTTTCATGAGCTCTTACATATCTGCTTTATCTTTGTGTGTGTGTGTGATTGCTTCATTAAGTTTTTAGAAAATCATGACAAAGTATTTAGTCATGTTTTCAGTATCTGCTCCATGACAACATTTCTGTGGTGAATATTTTTTGTTTGTTTGTTTGCCACTACTTTTTCTGTTCCTTTCCTAATTTTTTTTTTACAGTATCTTTTTATAGAGCCTGTAGTTATCCATTTTTGATGACATAGTTTTTTGAATTGGCTGAATTATTTCCCCAGACTAGCTATTTGTAGGAAATTTATATAGGGAAAAGACCAGAACCACATAGCATCCAAGGAGAAATTTTTCTTCATTGCAGTGTTTTGTGTGAGTCCTTTTAGCCTTCACCTTTGCTCAGTCAATAAAGATCAATATTTGTAAAGCTATTCACAATGCCAAATCTCTCTCCTTCCTCTACTGTGTGGAAAGACTGCTTTCTGCACACGAGACATGTCTATATGACTCCTTAGTCCACCAATCCTCATCTGCTTCCCAGAACAGAGCTGGATCCAGGGAAGCTATTGCTGACGGCATTTTGCAGCCCATTTCCATTGTTGAAAACAAGGGATTTTGATTCTATAACACTGGGTGTGCTCCTCACCTTAGAGTGTACCTTTTTCACTTCTTCCTAAAATGGCAACCCAAGAATATCCTCTTCTTGTTTCTGGACTCCACTATTTTTAGTTCCCTGTACACCTACTTTGTGTTTCACAGTTTCATGTCTCCTGGGTTGATCACAGGTCGAATTTGTGTTTGTATCAATTATTTCAGAGTTGTTGTAAAGGGAAGAATGAATGCTAATTGTGTGCTACCACATTCAAATGGGAAAAGCTGACCCCTTTTGGAGCAATCCCTTTTCCTCATTAACATAAGGTTTTTTTTCCTACTTTTTTGGTTCCCCAAGAAGCAGCTGTTTTCTTTTATCTGTCCCTTTCCAGGTTTCCATGTGAGGTCAGATTTCTTGTTCCTAGGAAGCTTTATCCTGAACACACTCCTCTGAATCCCTGCTGAACTCATCGTCCACACTGGGTATAGCATCTACTGTCTTGCTTGTACCATCTTTTTAAATGTATGTATACCTCTTTAACCAAATTATGGGGCATTTGGAGGCATAGTCTGGGACATGAGTACTTGTGTCCTCTCTGGTACTAACACAGATCATTCCATGTTGTATGTGCTACATACATGTTATGGATTATTCCCTTATTCCTGTGGTTTGCTGTGATATCCGCAATACTTTAATTGTGTCTCATCACGTCTGAGTTTGTGTATTCTCTTCCTGGGCATTTTTCTTATTGAATTAGACAGCTGCGTACTTGACATGTATTATACATGATACATACTCAATCGTGAAGACTTTTTATAACACATATACTGTCTCCAATAAAGACCTGTGGGTAAGCGCCCTCCTTGAACTTATATGACATTGGGCAATGTCATTAGAAATAATGTTAGCTTTTAATTGTCTCTAGGATTATGTAGGTCAGGGATCCTTCCAAAACCATCTTCCCTAGTTAGAGCCTTTGCCGTCATATGATAATGTTGCTTGTAACCTCTACCATGTATGCTTTAGTCACATGTCAGAGTGTCAGACCTCAAAGTAAGAGGGCCTCACCAGGCCAATGACTGTCACGGGGGTTCCCACTCCTTAAGTAGAAGCATTTCAAAACCTGGGATTGTAGGGTTGATGGTTTGAAAAACAACAGAAAACCTCCATGTGATCCTAGTATAACTTTCTAGGAATATGTTTCCCCATTTCCACCCCCACTCCCAGACCCCTAAAGATCCAATGCCTGTGTTTTAGCCATAGTAACAGGGACAGGGGAGCAGAGTGGCTCATTCAGTATCATACATCCTGTGCGTTTCTCCTGACCCACTGGGCTGCTCTTGCCCTTCATATGATCGTCCACAAACCACACATGGACAGTTTCTCTGATGGATGGATCTGATGTGTCTCAAGGTCAGCTCATGCTAACATGGAGCTTGGTGTCTGGGCTCGGCTGGGTAGGGGAGAAGACACGATTTTAGAAAAAAGGAGCCATTGAAGCAGAATGGAAAATGTGCATTTGACACCAATCAATGAGCCAATGCTTAAACTGAGATGTTCAAACATGATAAAGGGCTAGAAAAGCTAAAATGGTAATTCAAACCAGAACAGCCTCTTTGACCTCAGCCGGTTGGAGACTCAACAGAACAAATTGTTGCTTCTCCAAATAAGAAAAAAGAGGTGGGAAAGGTTAATTTCCAATTTCTGGGAAGGTGTGCTTAAAACATGATGGATTTGAAAACTCTGCCAACAATTTCTCTTTTTCTGTCTTTTTTTATTACCTTTAAATTCTCTGTTGCTGAAATACTAGTCCTTTTAATTTTGTTCAATATCCATAAGGCGCCTACATGGTAACCCCAGATGGGAAAGAGATGCGTAACTACAGAGCACAGCCAGCTCCGGGCCGGGACTTGTTCTGGGCTGGGGCTTTGGGTGCATAAGTCAGCAAAGACAAGGATGGGCTGCCAGGGACATCCTGGAACTCACTGGCACAGCCCAAACAGCCCAGGATTTTATGCACCTGGCAGGGGAGTAGACTGGGGAGAGGGATGGTGCAGCTGAGGGCCAGGGCCTGTGCTGGGCTAGGGGATGGGGAACTTGGATGCATGAAGAACTGAGAGCATGTGGGTGCTGGCCCTGCCAGGGAAAAGCCAAAGCCATCTGGCTCCTTTGGCAACACTCGCCTAGAATAATAATATAAGCCCCTTGTGGGTGGCATTCTCATTCTACAGGTGAGGAAAATGAGATGCTGGTAAATGAAGTGGTTTGTCTGAAGTCACAAAGGTAGCTCCTGATGAAGCTCAGTCAAGAGCCTTCAGCTCTGGGCACTTAGCTCACAGCGCTTTCTGTGATCTATCACAGAGTTGGCTCTTTCCCTGTGTTACCGCCAGTCAATTTTTCCTAGTATTGCTAGATGTAATGCCATGCAAAAAGTGGTTACAACATTAATTCCAGATAAAGAGGAGCCTATTTTAAAATATTATTGAATATATTTTCAATTTTGAAAGTAACATACCACAGTTCAGAAAATTTGGAAAATAGCAAGAACAAGAACCACTTAAAATAATCTCAGCTTGCTAACACAACAGCTGTAATCATTTTGGTCTATGGCTTTTTGGTCATTTTCCTAGTACATTTAGCTTTGTAAGAAATCTAGTGAAAACTATATTGCATATACAATTTTATTTCTTGCTGTTTTTGTGTAGCTTTTTGTCATAAGTAAATTCTCCCACAACCACTTTCATGGCAGTAGGATATTTGCAAAGAGCTTCATGATGAAGGATTTACTAACCGTAGTATTAAAGCATTTTATTGTATTAATTCATTAAGTGTCTCTAAGCACCTTGTGCCCAGCTCTCCTGGCAGCCATTGCCCCAGTGACAGTCACTGTAATGTGCCCAGGGATTTGGAGCACTCAGAACCACATTAGTGGGAGCCCCAGACATTTGTTCTGGCCCTTCCCACGTTAGTGCGCAAGCAGATGGCCCAGATCACATTCAGGCTGGGAGGCCACGGTGCAAGGCAGTAAGATGTTCACAGGTCCGTCAACCATTTTCTTCTCTGACTCATCCCCATGACTGTTTAATCAGCTAATGGCCCCACCCATGAGGGAAGGATTGCCATCCTAGGGGTATGGGGATACCTGGCGCTGGGCAGATGAGGTGAACAGCAGGTTATTAGTCACGTGGCTCACAGCCTGGGGGAGGAGGACACCACACAGCATGCTGGACCACGTGGGGCTGTACTCAGGAACAGATGGAACAGCCAGGGGCTGTGGGAGGCTTTGAAGTTCCAAGAGGATGAGGTGCTCCCTGGTTCTTGTGGGAAGATGTGATTGGCTTGTTTGAATAATTTTTTAGGCTGGCATGAAACTGAAACCCTCTACTGAGGGACAAGGAGGACCCGTGCTTGGTCCCTTTGATAAGGAGGGTTATTTGGCAAGGGGACCTTATCTAAGAGAACAGAGTGGAGAGAGGAACTTGCTATTAGACCATCCGAGGCCCTGCCGATTTTACCAGATGTCCAGGCAGCTCCTTAGACTGAGTCCTGACGTCATGTCTCACACCACAATGACAGGAGCTGCCTTTCCTCCCTCCCTGCCCCTCTATTTTCTCCAGCTCTTCACACTTATGTTTGTTTTTTAACGTCCTGGCCTCTGCTGACTTCTCTTTAGGAAGCTGTGTAATGTGGTGGTTACTGGCCTAGACTCTGCCATCAGCCAGCCTGGGTTCAAGTCCAGGCTTGGCATGCACTGGCTGGGAGGCGTTAGGCAAATCACTCCCCCCTCTGTGCCTTGGTTTCCGCATTTGTAAAATGGAGATGATGGTAATAAAGCTACTTGCCTCAGTATTTTTGTGAGGAGTAAGTATTTAATACATACAAAGCATTTATTTAGAACAGCACCTAATACGTGCTATGTAAGTACTAATATTCTTCTTATTTGTACTTACAAGCTTATAATAATAACGTGATTCTGCTCTTTTCATCCTTTCTTCCTACTCCCTTTCTCCAAGGGTAACGTTACCACAAACCCAGAAGATGTATTAACACTGTGTTCATTCATTCACTTGTTCATCCAGTGAGCAAACATTTAAGAGCCTCCACAGTGTAGCAGACACTGTCCTAGGGGACAGAATCCATCAGAGAGTGAGACTGACAACCACCTGAGGAGCTGGGCTCAGTGAGGACCTGGGTGGGCAGAAGATAGGCAAGTACATCGGCTGAAAGGTGTGACTGGCAGAAAGTGCCCAGAAGGAAGAAACGGGAATAACAAGAGAACTGTCAGCTGGACAGTTTGTTCCCTGATGCAAGGTATGGGGAGAAGGCAGGGCTGGGGTTCTCTTGCAGTATGGGGGCAGCCAGGGGTCCCTGGAGGGCCAAAGCTTCTCCGATTGTCCTCTTCTTTGGTGAAAGATATAAGATTCATTAATATTGTCTCCAAAGGGTCTGTTTTCTTTGTCTTCTCGAGTCTCTGCCCTCCCCACCCCCAGCCTTCTCTCCTCCCCACTGCCAAGGACGGTCCCATCTTATTAACCCAGTTTATGCATTGATTTTGGTCTAGAATCAGGAACATGGATAGAGAAAGACAGAAGCAGGGAGGTAAGAAGAGAAGGACCTACTTTGGGAAGTTAAACTCACTGTATAAAATAAGACGCTTTGCAGGAATGTAGAGAAAGGCTCAAGAAAAACAAGCCCCGCTGTTATTTATCAGTTATTTATTGCTGTGTAACAAACCCCTCCAAAAGTCTGTACCTTTAAACAATAGTGATTTAGTATTATGATCCTGTGGGTCGCTAGTTAATTTCCCTGCTGGTTTTGCTGGGGCTCACACATTCAGCTGCAGGGTGGGCAGGGCTGGAAGATCCCAGATGGGCTCCCTCGCGTGTCTGGGAGTTGGTGCAGGCTGCAGCCGTGGACACATGGTTTCCCCATCCTCCAGGAGATCAGCCTCCTGCATGGGTGGTCTCAGAGCAGCTTCCCAAGACAGTGGAGGCAGAAATTGCAGGTCCCCTTCATTTCTGGATTCTAGAACTCACACAGTGTCGCTTCTGACTCATCCTGTGGGTGAAAGGAAGTCACAAGACCAGCCCAGAGTCTAGCCGGTGAGATAGATATTAAATAAAAAATCACATAGTCCTTATTACTGAAGCCGTAATAAGAAAGCTGAGGAAGAAGTGCTACATGGGCATATCCATGGGGAATGACATGGCCAGCACCAAACCACTAATTGGCTTATTTTCTTCCCCTCGGTGGAGACCATGTGTATGTAGACCAGGCTTTTGGTGTTCAGTGGTGTGGTAAAATTTAACATAGCAGGCTTGAGGCTGCTGTCCTTAGACAGGCGTGTGTGCAGGGTTGAGCCTTGACAGGCATCTGGGAACTTGGATTTCAGGAGGGTCTCACTGTCTCCTAACTGATAAGGTAGCTCAGTGTGTCTAGATTATTTGTGCAGACAATGTGGTTTATTCTGAACACCTACTTCCTTCTGAGAGTCTAGAATTTTGGTACATTTTAGACAAGGGGTATCCATGGGACAAGCCCCCAGTGAAAATCTTCGGTGCTAAGTCTCTAATTACCTTCTCTGGCAGAAACATCTCACACATGCTGTTATATTTTGTTACTCAGGAAAAATGGTGCTCTGTGCAAGCCCACAGGAGAGAGAGAGAGCGTGAGGAAGCCAGTGCATGGATTTCCCAGCCTGTGCCTTTCCCCCTAATGATGTGGCTGTATATCCTCCCTACATCGCTGTAGTAAGTTGTAGCTAAGAGTACAACTGCATGCTGAGTCCTACAAGTCCTTCTAGCAGATGTCCAAATGTAGGGGTGATCTTGGGGACTCTAGCATGCTAGTCTCATTCTCTTATACATTTTGTCTTCTAAGAAGATGGGAACCAGTTCCCAGATGTCATGGGGCAATGCCAGAAAATTGCCTTGAAGGCTTTTAAGCCAAGATAGGAGATGATGTCATACGTCCCTGGAGTCAGGAGGTCCTAGCAGGTCCGATATCTGTAAACCAGTATTCCAAACCGATGATTTGACTTGCTTATTAGCAGGATTTATTTGGATTTATGAAGGTGGTTCATTTAATTAGTAATAAGTAGGTGGTAATTTGGAATATGTGAAAGTGATTTGTTCCCTCTCTAACCTCAAGGAGCAGCATCATTCACTAAGAGAGAAGGCATTAATTGGGACAAAAACAAAGGCGAAACACCGTGCAAGTAGAGTGAGATGGTGTATATGACACAGCTGAACTGTTGCCTATATAAGGTAAATGCTTCTTAAACTTGGGTCCCTTTCAGGTGATAAGAATCTATGTGATATGTTTTTATTGTTACCTTTATGTACATTATTGGCCACATTTTCTGTATGAACAGTATTTCCTTTATAATGAAAAAAGAGGGTTTTTTTAAGCTGAAAGCTTAAAGCCCTTTTCTTTGCCATGCCTCACAGGCTGTCTCTGGGCTGAGCCTTTTCTGGGTCACCCGTGCTTAGCACACGCTCAAGCTTGGCTCTTTCTGAGCCGTCATTGTATGTTAACGTCAACAGGAGCTTGGAAGGGTCCATTTCTTCACTGAGGGACTGAAGAACTGTTTGTCCCTGACATAAATAAAGTACCACAAATATTCACAAATATTTTCTCAATTTTCCAGTAATTATAATTTGAATTGATTTTTCTTCCAGAATCATGTTCTCTTAACAGGGTTACTACCACGATAATGAGAGAGACAGACCCTTATTCTTTCTGTACAATTGCTCTTTTTTCCAACTTTATTTTCCTTGTGATTCAGTTTTTGTTTCCCTTCTAGCTAGTAATGAAATACATTTTGCAGGAAAGGTCAGCGCAAGCTCCGGCAAGCTTTGTAGCTCTGGGGACCACTCATAAGGCCAGGGTTGACTGAGTTCTGTGGTGTCTGTTGAGAGAAATCCCTTGTGGGTGGCAGGCTTCTGGGTGGCTCCTTCCCTGCAAGGTAAGTACAAAGAGAGCAGCAAAACCCCCAGTCTGACAGGCCTGGACCCGGTTCAGGAAACTCAGGCAGAGTGAGCTGAGTGAGAACTCCTACTGTGTGTAAATTAGTTGCTGAGCATCCTCTGGTATTCTCTTCAAGTCTACAAAATTTTAGGTGGAGAAGGATCAATAGGGAATTTAAGGGCTGTTTTTGCACTGAAAATGTCTAGAGGGCAAAGAATGGCATCTGTGCTCACATAGCACTTGGCCTCTCAACCACTTACTGGAGCCAGCACACTCAAACTTGCATTATTATTATATTTCAGTATATAGGAGTTCTCCCTCCTGTATAGACTATGAACTGACTCCTGCATCGCAAGGCCATCCCATAATTTCATGTTTTATATTTTTTAACATCTCAAGAGTACCTGCAAAAAAATGGTGCTTATACATACTTACTAATTGACAATAATACCCTAGTAGGAATTGTAGGATTTGGAGAAATATTAAGCAATAGCAAATATCATAGGAAATTTCCTCCAACCTCTTTTGGAGCCAAATGGGACAACTATAGTATCTCAGTCTTGGGGGAAGCCCAAGTGGAGTGAGTCGGTCAGTCTACAGGCAGGTATTGAGCACAGCCATATACCTAGCAAGGTGTTAGCCCCTGCAGGACATTCAAAAGCTTCAGACATAATCTCTCCATAGTCAGTTTGGTGAGCTACAGTTACTGCCTATGAAACTTTAATGAATAATAAAGGTGATGTATACTTTAGCACTAAACTGTACGGTATTAAAGTCAGTGAAGGCAGGGAACATACTGGCCCAGAATAGTTAGGAAGGTTTCCCGGAGGAGGATGGAATGAAACTGGGATCCAATTCATACCCCTTTAGAGTGAATCTGTTTCTACTTCTCTTAAGCCTCAGAGAATTTCCTGGGAAGAATTAGATTATGTACCCAGTAGCCCTGAACCTATAAAACTTAGCTGTTAAATTTCACCCCTTTTTTGTCCTCCCCCAATTTTTTTTGTAACTCCAAGCTTATAATTCCCATTTCTTAAAGCCTCAACTCCTTATGCAGTTTCCTTAGAAGTCCCATCCCCCAACTCTGCCTGGTGCTCAGCATCCTGGAAGATTCTTTTGTCTGCTAAATAAAGCTAATCCTTGTGCAAGTCCCACAAAAATAAACAATCTCCCAAATTAAGCTGTACCCAATCAACATTTATCAAGTACCTATGGTTTCACTATGTGCGGATAACCCAAATGTAACAGTGAATAGCTTTCTGTCCTCAAAAGAGTTTACTTTCTAGACTAGGAGAAAAAACTAACTATATTTTAAGACAGACTATGAGAGGAGTTATAGCAAAGAAGGATGAGATTAGCGCCAGTGGGAAAGGCTTCACGAATGGGACAGGACTGGGGCTAGTCCATAAGGAGCACCTGAAATTTATAGATATGGACATGGCAAGGTAGGAGTGGGGATGTTTCATTCAGAGGGCACATTGTATGAACAGAGACACAGAGGGGACAGGTACAGGAACAGTCCAGGCCTTGCTGAGGCTAGGGATGTGAATGGGTGCCATGGCAGTGAAGACTGGAATGATGACTGGAGTTTGGAGCAAGGGGCTAAAAGGTTGGGTCTTATCCTTTTGGCAGGTCCAACCACCACCCAAAGGATTTTGAGCATAAAAGGGACACAAACTTTAGGCTGGTGTTCTGGCCATAGCTTGTGTGTGGAGTGGAAGGAGGGAATGGTGGCAAACTGAGAGTGGTCAGGGCTCTGTCTGACAGCAACTGGTGCAGGTGTTAATAAAGGCTGATAGTCGGGCAGTGGCAATAGGCCTGGAAGATAGGAACAAGTGAGAGAGAGAAGGCAGGGTGACCTTTGTTTGTCTTTCTTCCCCACCCTCAGTAAGATACAGTGGCACGTAGGCAGTCACTTCAGGATTGCAGGAATCTAATGACTTTTGCCCACAGTGTTGCTGCCTTCCATCCAGGGAAACCTGCCTTTGAGATTTGACAATGACTGTTGCCTCCTTGGCAACGACCCTGAATGGAGAGCAAGAGTCCGCCATGCTGGGAAGTTGTTCAATTGATTCAAAGGCCTGGGGTGCGTCTCTGGGCCCGTGGGTGGCTCGATGTCCTGTGACTGCCGGGTTTCCCCCTGCACCTCTTCCAGAAGACGCCACCTGTCACCCCGGTGGGCGTGGCCAGAAGCCTGTTCTGTCTGCCTGGCAGATGCTGGGAAAAGGGCTGCTTCCCATTTTTAGTTTCAAGCACTTCAAAGCCCCTACTGACAGATCCTATTCAAGCTAAAATGAGTGGCTGGGGGCAACGCATACATAATTTCCCTCTATTTAGTGACTTCCTACACCATGGGGTCTGCATGATTTCTGTTCATTTAATTAAAGGTTATATTGGCAAATTGTTATCCTCGGGAGTGTGGGTGTGCAGGGAGTGCCTTTGGAATACATTACAGGGTAATTCCCTTTGCCCTTTATTGCCTCTGGAGGCCATGTGAAATTGAATCACAAATAAAACACTTTAGAGACAGGCAGAGAGACTGAGGCCTGTGCTTCCTTTGGCTTTAATAAGACAGTGAGCGTGTGCACGAAAACGACCCTCTGGTTATGTGAGCAAAGTGGAGACGACAGAACCGAGTAGCTAACGGGAGTGATTTCTCCCCCGCAGACAGTTCAGCAGCCTTCACTCCGCAGACAGCGTCTGAATCCAGTAGCTGGATTCACGAACCACGGCAGGCAAGGCAGCCAGATGCCATTTTCCCTTTCCAATCTCCCTCTCTGGAGGCGGCTGCTGCTCCCAAAGTTCTGTACCTGAGGAAAACGCCAACCGGTGGGAAAGGTTATGGCAAAGCTGCCCACTCTCAGAGCAACTGACAAAAGCCCGTCAAGTTCAGAGGATGCAAAGTCTTTAAGTCTTGAGGAGGGAGGGGATGGGCTGGAGAGGTGGATGAAACGCAAAGACTGCATGACTTCTTAGAACACTCAGCAGACTGATCCTCACATGGGCAAGGGCTGTGATCACAGTGGATATGGCCACTGCCCGTCTATTTGTTCCGGAGGTTGAGGGACCAGGTGTTAGCATCTCTGTTCCCTGTGATATCTTCCCAGGTAGTGGTGGAGCAGCATTTCGGTAGAGCAGAGGTGTGAGGCTGCCACCTGTAGGGGGCGAGGCAGACAGGTGTTCCTATTCAGTAGGGTGGTTAGGGTGCGTCTCAGTGAGGTGGCATTGAAACAAGTCTTGAGGAGGTGAGGGAGTTAGCACGAGGATGTCTGGGGGAAGACTCTTCCAGGCGGAGGTTCCAGGGTGGTGCTGGCACTTCCTAAGGCAGCAGGGGGGCTGGATGACCCAGTACTAGAAAGTATGACTGGGACGGAGTGTACAAGGAAGAGAGGGCAGAGGGGTGGGTGGAGACAGGTTGTAAAGTGCTCTGTTGGCCACTGTAAGGATGCTGGCTTCTATCTGAGTAGAATGGGCGCTATCATGGTTGTTGAGCAGTGGAGTGATGTGAAACAGACATGAAAGCAGACGGCCCAGCACATGTACAGATCAGCTGCAGGAGGAGGCATTTGTGAGGGAACGTGGAGAAGGGCCATCTATCCCACAGGGCAAGGAAAGTGTCCTGGGGGTGGTGTCAGCTGCATTTGGCCCATGTCTCAGATGATAAGCCAGCTCCTGACTTCCTAACCTCCTCCTGACACTCTTTGTGTACCTGTCACCAAGGCAGCAAGGGACTAGTGTCTCTCCCCTGGATTCTTGGGCAACTAGAGTCGGCCTGCTTGCCTGTGATGCGTCTGGAGTCTGTATGCAACCTGTGTGTGTAGGAATCAGTCCATGCCAGATCCTTTGTGCATTAACCTTGGCCTGGAATCTCTTTCCCGTCCACTGCCTCTTTGGCAAATCAGCACCTGCGTAGACGTCTGACCTAGCCAGTTTCCGTACATGCTAGTGCTTTATTGAGCACTGCAATCCCAGGGCAATGGGAGGAGGGGGGAGGAAATGAGGCAGGGAAGGAGGAAAAGTAATAACAAGGGGGTTTGTCACAAGCTGGCCAGAGCATCACAAGAAAATATAGCCAGTTTCCTGGTTCCCTGCGATGTCTCTGGACAGACCACAGAGAACTACTCTGCATTGGAAGAGTCCATTGAGGTAGAAGAGGAAGGAAGAATTTCTTTGTTGGCATCTTCCTGTCTCCTCATGTTCATTGGTAAAGCTGACCCCAGGAGGACATATATTTGGCCTACTGGCATGACACAAAGATTAGCCCAGGTCACTGTTGTGCTTCCTTTGCAATAAAATGGATCCCTTGGTCTGAGACAATGTTTTTGGACAACTCTCCAGCGTTTTATCAGCCCTTGCTGGGATTGCTGATAGAAGCATTGCTGGCAGGGCAGGCAAACCCAGTGTGTGTCTGTTTCAGTGAGGATGAATTGATGTCCCTTCCCGTGTGAAAGGGGCTCAATGAAATCAACCCACCACCAGGCTGGTCTTCTCCAGGAATAGTACCACACCGGGGACTCGGCACCAGTCTGTGCTGCTGACACACTGGGCATCCCACAGTGACCACAGATAGGGTGGCCTTGGCGAGCAGGAGCCCGTGATGTGGGATGTGTGCATATCCTCCGCCCTGGGCAAGTAGTAGGGGGTTGAGGAGAGATGCTTGCTAACATCCACTGGCATCATCTCTTCTAACTGGAGTAGGTTCTCCCTTGTGGGCACTAAGACTTTCAAGCTCCGTGAGCACTTCTGTAGGTCTCTCCTGGCCTCCTTGTCACTGGCCTCCCAGCTCCTGACCTATCAGCTAAGCCATGTCCCACTTCCAGAAGTCCATATCTGTACTACAGGCCACTATTCCCTTCCTACGAAGCAGATGATGGAGTGTTTGCTGGAGCTTTGCTTCCTGGGAAGCCACTCCTGAGAGGGACAGTGGAGCAGCAGCAGTCCACCTCCAATGCCAACATCTCCTGCCACCCACCTGTGAATCCAAGTCCCTTCCTCCCCCATCAGTTGGTCATAGGGAATGGGAGGCCATGGATATGGATTGAAAAAAAGGTGTTGGTACCACAGAGGTAAGTTGACATGGTAGCGTGGTAGCGTAGTCACCTGACACGGAATTTACCTTTTTGTTCAATTTACATATGCTCTGGATCTGCTTTAGTCTGGCACCAAATGTGCCACTTTAATCGTGTAAGGGATTGCTACTACAGTGACTCAGCCTTGTGGCTAAATGGATATAGTGACACTTAGCTCATGATGGACGGCTCAGGTCACATAGGTGTTTCAAGGTCAGATGCTAGTTTCAGCTAGAACCCAGTAGCACATAGGGAACTATTTTTCAAACAGCTGTTTTTCAAGTAGAGGACAGGGTCTTGCTTAAGAACTCTACAGTTTTGTACTGTAAACCTCATACTGGGGTTTGTCTGGCATCCTTATCCGCCCTGGATCCCTCGGGCGCCTCAGGATTTGCTGTGACATACAGTTCAAGTGGCAGGGCAGCTTGTGCACCTGCCTGAACTCGCTGCAGAGTCCTCTCTTCCTCTAGAAGCCTTCTAAGTCACCAGATAGATACATTTGAGGATTTTTTCAAAGTGTGTTAATGCTGCCATAAAACCCACAGAATTCCAACAGGTACTGTGCTGCTTTTATAGTGGTAGGTATGCAAGGTACAGAATTTCTCCTTTACTTTAGAGGGGTGTCCAAGCATGCTCCAAGCTTTAAGAATGTCACTGATTTGTCACAGGTCCTAAGTCTCTGTGGGGGTTGTCTCTCATTTTCCATCATGCATGTGACCTCTTAATAACTATCTAAGTCAATTCCTGCTACCCGGTGCAATTCATATGACATCATCAAGATAATGGAACAGTGTGACATTCTGCAGAATGTCAAAACAACCTAGTTCCCTGAGGACTAGATTATAACAAGAGAATTAGCATAACTCTAAAGCTGTTATGGTAAAGGTATACTGTAGTCCTTGCCATGGAAAGGCAAATTACTTTTGATGCCATTGCTAATGAGTATTGGAAAAAAAGGCATTTATCCATTCAGTAGCAACATACTAAGTGACAAAGTCCATGTCTATCTATTTTAGTAAATATGTTATTATGTCTAGTCCATCAATTGGCTTTGGGACTACCACTCAGTTAATTTTATGGTAACCCATGGTCATTTGCCATAATCCATGTGGTTTCTGCAGAGGCCGGTCAGGTGAATTGAGAGTTATGGCGTGGACCACTATCTCTGCTGCTTTCAGGTTTTTGGTTATGGCACTAATCTTCAGTTGCTTCGGGAATGCAGTATTGCATCCAGTTTATCATCTTGGCAGAAAAGGGGCAGTCTCAGGGTCCGCAGTTGGCCCTTATTACCATAATGGCTCTTATGCCATAGTCAGGGAAGAAATGTGAGAGTCCTGCTAGTTGCTAAGGATGTCTATACTGATTACAAAGTTAGTGCCTGGGAAACTAACCTCAGTGTGCCAGTGGCGAGGCACACTGTGACTCAGCCTAAAGCACTATGAAATGGCTGCATATGCCCGGAGGAGCGTGGTGGCATTATTCAGGTCCTATGGTATGGGTGTCAGCTCAGATCTTATATTTAGCATTTCTCGAAATTTCTGGGTTTTCTCCTTTCTCAAAAGCTAAATTGCTCTGGCATAGGTTTGCAACTGATGTCAACTTTCAGCTCACCAGCTGACATGCATGCCTATGTGTATTGGTGTGAGTATTTATGATTAGACAAGTCAAGCAATGCCCTAGTCAACTGCCTGTCTACCTTGATCTTTAGGACACCGTGATCTATTACCTATCTCCATAGGTTGCCGTTGGGTCAAGGCACCCCAGATGCTACTCCAGCCTCGTTGCACATTGCGGTAATTATGTTCAACTTGCCTCTGAATGTTAGAGGCCACTTCCTGGTCTTTGCCATTCTGAGAACCCATTTTTATATCAGTGTTTCATGGCAGCATATTCATGGCAATTTCTGCCTTCAGAGGACAGCCACAATAAAGCATCTCAGTGATTCTTGTGCCCCCTTCATCAGCACATTTCTTATTGCTTTGTTGAAGGAAGCGTCCTTTGAACCCTCCAAGAGAATTTAATCATATGGTGGGGTCTCAGGTTTTACCTAGTAAATCCATGCTAACAGTTCCACTTCTCTGCCTTCTGACCTCTTCTTAGAACTGTGCCAAGGAAGTCCCAATATCTTCGCCCCATTCACTGTAGGCCAGTATTCTGCCCGTGTTTCCAGGAGCCCTCCCAGTATGGTATTAGGGCTGGCTACAGGCGTCCTCGTCAGTTCATTCCATCCTGAGTCTCTGGTGGAATGTCCTCATATTGATCACCATCCTTGGCTGTCCTTCTCTGCTCTGTCATCTATACCCCTCAAGATTCACTCCTGCACATGTGTCCATAAACACTGCTAGGATTGTTAGCAAAGTCTTACAACTCCTTTGGTGTGTAGTCTACCACTTCCTAGAGCAGGGCCTGCAAATCCCTGCTCATGCTGTGCCAAGGCCTGGCACTGGTTACTGGTATGGAGGCCGTAAGGTGTAGCTGGGGCAGATCCTGAGCATAAAGACCATTGTGCCATGCACCTGTTTCAGGTAGGATCAGTGCATGGTCTGTATGTGAGTTGATGGGGAGAAGGGGAAACTATTTTCCTCTGGCAAGGGGGGGAAGCTTCTTTGGCTGGCCCTTAGGGTTCAAGATTCTCAGGCTCAAACACACAAATGTCCCCATCCCAGGTTTCACAGTTCTACTTTTACCCATCAGAGCTCTAATTTTGACATAGGAGACGTGTTGAGGCTGCGCATTCAATCTGCTCTGAAAATCTACCACATGTAAAAGTCACGTCCTCGGCCTGATTTTCAGCCCAGCCTGCCCTGCAGCTGCCAGAGATGACAGTCTCCTTTAAACTGACACAAAGTCCTCACGCTTTTAGAACATGCCTGAAGCTGGCAGTTAGCCGCCTTGATTTTCTTTTTGCAAAGCCTCAAATGCCTTCACAAATAACCATTTCACACTACCATCTGTATAGCTGCCAATCAAATGATGCGGCCATCTGACCTTCCAGTGTCTTCATGCTACCTGCACCTCATCTCAATCAACTGCAGATAGAAGCTTTGCTAATTGCGATGTCACCACATGACCAGGGTTATTGCTACCCCACATCTCACTGGCAATGGAATTCTTTTTTTTTTCAGATGGGTGGGTGTCAAGAACTGTGAAGAGTCTGAGATTACACTCTAGTTTCCAGCCAACACCTTGCCCTGAACATTCATGGATACTGGAGGAAGACAAAGTCTTTTGTCTCTGACCCAGTAGTGTCATATTATCTGTGAGAGACCCAGGGAGAATTGTCCCCCAACAGTGTGTGTATCCAACTCCAATGTCTTATCCCAAGGGGCTCCTTGTCCCAGTTTTTCTAGTTAGAAAACAAAGCCTGAGGCAAAGTGCATGTCTTAATGTATATTGAAGGCTGTGATCCCAGGGCATGGAGAATGTGAAGGGAAGGGAAGCGAGGTAGGGGTGGAGGGAAAGCACGTGACCACAATATCACAAACAAAACCAAATAATTTCTCGGCAGTATAGGACAGGCTGTTAGGCCTTAGAACAGTCATTTGTGGGAAGGAAGGGAGAGGTTGAATTGGCCAGTTCCTTTCTGCAGAGGCATTCACTATTGTACCCTTCCCAGCTGTTGCTGCTGACCTCCCTGGGAAGCCCCCGGGGATGGGAGATTCAATGCCCCAAACGCCTGCCCTGGCCATGGTGGGAGGTGGGCCCCCCTCCACCAGCTCTTCTGCCTCTGACACTAACCATCAAGATTCTCAACATGTTGTCACATCAGTTTTGTATGGGTCCAGTGGGAGTCATAAAATACCTCAATTGCTTATTTTAAAAGATTAAGAGAGAAAATGTCTTGAAAAATTGAACATACCGTAGAAAAGCTAATTATTTATTCAAAGATTTCTTATACCTAAATCAGAAGAGGAAGAAGAGAGTTGAACAGGACTCTGAAGGACAAGTAGAAGATACACAGGTGAGGACATGAGGAAGAGCTTCTCCTGTGGACCATTTAGAGGAGCAGAGGACAGAGGTGAGAGAAGGGACATGTTGGGGCTGGCAAAGTCCGGTCTGAGGGCGCGATCCAGTCCTCCACCTCTTTGTAAGTTCTGTTGGGACACAGCCACACCCCTTCACTTATGCATCATCTTTGGCTGTTTTTATGTACTCGTGACAGAGACCATGTTGCCTTTAAATGAAGCCCAAAATATTTACTGCTGGCCCTTTACTAACCCCTGATGTAAAAGAAAATACCAAGTATAATCTAATGTAGGTAATTAATGAGTATGAATTGCCTTTCTCCTTTCATCTTCCTCTTTTGTCTTGCAAAGAATTAATCACATAATGGCTACGTAATAAACCCTGATTAGTGTCGTCACTCTTTGGAAAGGTATTTGATACATGACTCACCAAACAGAGAGTTAATCCCAGCAATTTACAAATTTGAAATCAAGACCATAACCTATAAAGAATTCGAGGCAGTTCATTCTACCCCTTTTACACTAACTATATTAATAACTGAGACATTGTCTCACACACAATCACCAACTATTTGACATCTCCTGTTCTAGAAAATCTGGAATTAATTGGGACTCAGCATTATAGTGACTCTTATAAAAACCAAAAACTGCTGAGCACTCTTTCCACAGGCAACCAGGCACAAATCTGAAATATTCTCTAGATTGCTTGGGTGGAGGAGTTATACCTTATGTGACCTGGAATCCCCAATTCCTGGCACGTAGAAGGAATCAGTAAGGACTTGATGAATAAATGAAGTATCTAGAGTGGTGCGTGGCTCAGGGTAGGTTCTTGGTAAATGTCTGTTGAAATATCTGGCAAAATAATCCATTCATTCAAATGGTCTGTGCAAAACACAGACCATTGCTAGACCCAAGCCGAAGCTCTATGTAGCTTGCACACAGTAATTTAAAATCTACATCTAATTTATTTGTCAGAGCGATATATAACCATTGGTTGGCCCCAAATACTGGATGAACCACCAATCAATGCTATCTAACAAGAACAGCTACATGTCAACGATGGAGTGCTCGGTCAGGGGGGACCTCATGGCTGTGCTGCTTTAAGGCCAATTAACTGGTGTCTGACATCTTCCAGTAAATCTAAATTAAATGTATTCTTGTGAATTCTAATTTCAAGTGAGTTTAATTGAACTTGGGAGGGAAGCTACCATTTAGCGAGTAAAATGAAAATGAAGTAATTGAATATTTTTCCAGAATTGTATTTGAAATGTGCTCCATCAAATGTCGTTTCAGAACCCAAGTGACCAGCTGCATGCGGTTAATATTTGGAAAGGGAAGAAGAGTATTTAAATGTCAGCTTGTAGCCACTAGGAGGGTAAATACAATAGCCGGCTGTTCAATTACTAGATGTGAGCTCTACTTGGCATTCAAATCTTTTTTTTTTTTTAAAGTTGGAAGTTAAAGAATTAAAGAATGTGGTCAAGAGAATTAAGATGAATCTGGATGACTAAAAAACAAAAAGCAAAACCTTCTTTCCCACTCCTCCCCCTCCGTAACACATAAAAAGAAGAGCCGTACTATTGAAAGTATAGGTATTTTGATAGGTTTAATCAACTGATTACACATTAAAATGTTGAGTCCTTTGCTCAATAATTATTTATTAAAGGCCTACAGTGTTCCAGGCACTGTGGGAGATAAAGGATTAAACAGGACTCAGTCTGTGGCCTTAACGAACTTTCTATTTGGCCCCGAAATGAGACCTGAGAACACCTTGGCATAGAAACGGAGAGTGTGATACACACCATTAGAACAGGCACTGGAGGCTGAAGGAATGTAGACTTCTGACTGTGAAAACAAAGCACTCCTCTTAGGGGGAATGATATTTGAGCTGTAAATATTTGCAGGAGGAAAAGAAAGCATGGGACCTACTTGGAGGATGATGAAGCATTTAATTGGGTTGGTGTGGAAGATTTTTGGAATGAGATAGTATGAAATAAATGGATGTGAGATGGTTATGGAAGTCCTTTAGTGGATTTGTACTTTATTCATTAGGCATCCCCTAGGCAGGGAAGAGATCTGACCAGAGATAGGAAATAAGAATCCAAATGTAATGCTCAAAATCACTAATCATCAGAGAAATTCAAATCAAAACCACAATGCAATACCACCTCAGACCCGTTAGGACACTACTATTAAAAAAAGCAAACAGAAAATAGCAACTGTTGGTGAGCATGTGAAGAAACTGAAACCCTTGTGCACTATTAGTAGGGACATAAAATGGTGCAGCCATTGTGGAAAACAGTATGGAGATTCTTTAAAAAATTAAAAATAAAATTGCCATGTGATCTAGCAGTCCCACTTCTGGATATATATCCACAAGAATTAAAAGCAAGGTCTCAGAGATATTCGTATGCCCATGTTCATAGCAGCACTATTCACAACAGGTAAGAGAAGCAACCCAATGTCCATCAACAGATGGATAGATAAACAAAATATGGTATGTACGTACACTGGAATATTATTCGACCTTAAAAAGGAAGGAAATCCCATCACATACTACAACATGGGTAAACCTTGATGACATTATGACAAGTGAAACAAGCCAAGCACAAAAATATAAATACCTCACTCATCTGAGGTATCTAAAGTAGTCAAATTCATAGAAAGTAGAAAGTTGCCAAGGCTTGGGAGAAGGGGGAATAGGGGATTTGTTCCTTAATGGGTATGGAGTTTCAGATTTGCAAGATGAAGAATTTCTGGAGATCTGTTTCACAACAGTATGAATATACTTAACACTAATGAACTATACCCTTAAAAATGGTTAAGATGGTAAATTTTATGTTATTTTTACCACAATAATAACAATGATGAGGATAAAGAATGTAGATGTAACAGTGTGATGTGAGTTGGTTTGGGGTTGGAAGAGAGAGGACGTAGGAAATCTTTTTAGAGGCTGTTGCCCTAGGCCTGGTGAGAGGTAACCAGGGCAGGGACAGGCAGGAGGAAAAGGAGTTATCAAGACAGAATTAGCAAGATTTGGCACCTGCTGGATACTGGATTGAGAGAGGGAGTCAAAGATAGCTTGGAGATTTCCAACCTGTGCTAATGAGAAAATGATAGAGCCTTTCCCAGAAATAGTGACTTATGTGGGGAGATAAGGAATTTGGTTTTGGATTAAGTCTGACTGCAGATTGTGGCCAATTGTGCTGGAGCTGGTCTGATTAAACTGTATGCTAAGAGCTGTTGGAAGCTCTTTTTTGTTTCTTCATTTTACATTTTCTCTCCTGTTTCCATGTTTGATCTTCAGCTTCATAGTTGGCCTTGCCTGATTGTTTACTCCTAACTCTTCAAATTAAGGCTGGGTTGCACATTTTTGAATGTGCGTCTCTTATGAATTCTATCACTGAATCCCTCAATTTGGGGTTGAATGTTCTTCAGGAGTAGTTATGAAAATTAGAGAGCTATGAGGCTTCCTTTATTGAAAAATGCTCTTTCTCTCCCTTTAAAAAAATGTTTCCATCCTTTTTCATTAGAAACTTTATTTCCCAGCTGGTCAAATGGACACAATGCTCTTACCTTTTTAATATGGCATCTTATTCATCTAAGCTGGAAGCAGCCTGAGAGGTCTGAGCTTATTTCTTTACTTTAGGCATTTCACAGGGACCATAGGTTCACAAATACATTTATGTCAGTGCTTTATAAGGTCACCACCTCAAGAGTCCAAGAGTGGTGGCAATAGTAGATTTGTAATTCCGAATCTGTGTTTTCACGGTTAAGAGAATTCTGTTGAGGATGGAAAAAGAGTAATGAAATAGCCTCATTTCACCCTGGCAGGGATTGGTCTACAGAGATAATCATCCATTTGAGTATTGCAAAGTGTCTTTTTAATGTTTACTATACCAGGAGGTAAAAGAAACATTTGGGGACATGTTCAAAGGCCAGAATCCGGGATCGGAACGGGATGCAATTTTATGGTCTTTATCATGTCACTTATGGCAGAAAGAATTTTTATTACTGATATTTGTGGGCAAATGGTTGCAAATGCCAACATGAAGTTGAGCTTTGTTTAACACATGGCATAAATAAATATTTCAGCCCCCAAAGGCTCAGATACTTAGAAAATTTACCTTAGGCTTTGGAGAACCAGTTACATTCTGAGACAAAAACAATATTTGACTCTGTAAGAAATCGTAAATAATTTTTTGAAGTTGCAAATGTAATACATGTTCATTATAGAAAAGTTAGAAAATATAGATGAATAAAAATGGCCTATATTCTCACCATCCAGGGATAACCTCTGTTAACATTGTGTCATCTGTCCTTCGGGATTATAGGGGCCTGTCTGCGCATGCGAGTATGTGTGTGTATTTTTAATGGGACCATACTGTGCATATTAGTTTGTAATCTGATTTTTTAAATTAATATATCAGCTATACCTTTCCACATGACTGAATTTTCTCTTTTAATATCTTTTATAAAGGTTATATAGTCCTTTATTATACAAATGCTCCCTGCTAGACATTTAGATGGATTTCATTTTGCACTATTGGCTTACACCTGTTATACACTGGTTTAATGATTAATGGCATTTCCTTTTAATCTCAAAAGTGTCCCAGTTTGGAAAATAAAGACTATGGCTACTTTAATCAGTAAGAAAAACTGTGAAAACAACCTTATAACTTAATTTTTATGTATTTCCATTAATTACTTAGCATAAACCTTTTAAAAAAGAATTTCCATGTCAAATGGCACATATGTTTAAAGACTGTTGATGCATATCACTAAATTACCCTTCAGAAATGTTGTAAGGATGCTTTAACTTTAACCAATACTCATCAGTCCACTGAATGTAAATTCCTGTTTCTAAATATGTGCTTTCTGTTGACTTCGTTCAAAGTCATTGTGATCTTAAGTAAGCTGGAAAACAAATATAGATGTTGCAGAGTATGAAGTGCTAGGAAACAGAAGGAGAAAGGGAGAAATTGTGGAAAATATTGGTGGTACCTGGAGAACAAAAAGGTTATAATCCTACAGCTATTCGATGGTAAACAAACTCCCACAGTCTCGATGCTGGTCATCATTATAATAATGGCTTCGTCTACTGAATGCTGAACATTTTCAATAAAGTATTTGCTTCTCAAAGCACTCTGTAAATAGGTATTATTTTACCAAAGAGAGAACTGAGGCTTAGGGATGTTAAGTAAGTGCACATGGCTAGGAAGCAGAACGGAGTTGGAACCTAGGTGTGTCCGTCTCCGACACCCACTTTCTTTCCATTTGGCCTTCTTCCTGTCTTCGTTCTGTAATCTCCTCTGCGTTTCAGATTTCCTCGTTTTATGCCACCAAACATTAAAAATGGAGAAGGAGAGAGGTTGATAAGGGGGGGCCCATGGTCCTGAACTCTCTAAGCCGGAGAATTACTGTCCACAGTTCCTGCTGGGTATGCCTCTTCACTTTAAAATCTACCTGACTTTCCTTATAGATTGCTAGCATATAAAAACCTTCTTGTTGATTCTTTAATCGTCGAACAAAGAGGCAAGACGATGGGAAGAGAAAGTGCTGGGCTTAGGGTCTCCTTTCATTGTATAGTTCAGCTTTTCACCTGTTGGAGGACAAATTTCAATTCTCTGCCCCTTTGAGAATCATAATGTTAGGGTAAAGCAGACGAACAGATGCCATCGAAACAAAAAAGAATTCAGATATGCCCTTGATTATCACAAATCAGCATTTCTTAGACTAACACTTAAAAACAGGTTGAAGATTTCGAAGCAGAGCATCAATTAAAGTGTCTGGTGGCAGCAGGAATGTGCGAGCAATATAACTGTGACTTGTTATCACTGCGTGATGATGGAACATCTCCCATGGAAAATTATCCTTCAAAGACAGTCATTATCAAGTCAAAGATTTTGTTCAAAAGGAGCCACTGAGTTATGATGTACAGAAAATGGTTGAAATGGGACCCTGAATGGGACAAAGTTGAAGGGAAGCACTAAAATGAAAGTCAGGGTGTCTTTGGAGGCAATTCCTTAACTCTGCTACTCAAACTTGGAGAAGATGACACTCACAGCAATGTCCCAGCCTCAGCTCGCCCTCCCGGACTTTCCCGTGACCCTGTCAGGAAGTACTTTTCTGCAGGTTAAAGCTGTAATTACAGAATCTGGGGCAAGGGAGAGTGTCTTATTTAAACCAGGAGTTTAACACACAGCAGCAAGGCCACAGCAGAGGGAGGCTGAACATCTCTCTAGACTGGACCGTGATCGCAGACGCTTCTCTGCAAACAGCTCTGAAGCCGTTGCTGTCCCCTACGCAGTGAACCTGCACGGACCCATGCCAGTGTGCCAGGCGGGGCTCAGTGCTAGCCCTGTTGCCTGCCCAGTCCCCTATCTATAGACTGGACATTAACTGATTAGGTCCAGACCTTAGTATTTGAACCGTTTCCTTTTCTCTGCATCACGTGGGCTCACGTCCTCTTTTATGAGATTTTCCCTTTTCAGCTTAATGAAGTGGAGGATTTTTTTATTCATTCTTCTTGTCCCAGTGTTCACAGGTTTTTACACTCGCTGTGTTCCTGTTTAGTGCCCCTAAATGCCTCATTTAACCAGAGGTCTCTGGCTTGTCTTTTCCTCCCCAAAGTCCAGAATCACTGATCCTTTTTTTCTAGAAGTCACTGGGTTTTCCTGGGTGAAAGATAGTAAAAGGCCAGGAGCTCAAGCCAGGGTGCATGGTGGCTGCTTGGGGCAGGCTCTTGCATGCAGAGCATTCATTCATTTCTAAGTTTCTGATGTAACTATCATTTTATAAAGTTATTTCTCTGGGTCTAAACCAAGAATGTCTACCTCAATTTTAATTCTCCTTTCTTTATTCAAGCCGCTTTTTCCTGTTATTCACGTCCAACATCTTTAGAGCAGATTCGATAGGCTGTGCTATAGATCAGGGGTCTCCGCCTTATGGTGAGTTGCAGAATTATTTCATTATATATTACAATATAATAATAATAGAAATAAAGTACACAATAAATGTAATGCCCTTGAATCATACCGAAACCATCCCCTCCTCCCCAGTCCATAGAAAAATTGTCTTCCATGAAAATGGTCCCTGGTGCCAAAAAGGTTGGGGACCGCTGCTATAGATGATCACATTAGACAGTGTATTTTAGTTATCTATTACTGGATAATAAACCACCCTGAAAATTAAGACTTGAAAATAGATAGGATTCGTTATTTCTCATGATTCTACAATCTGGGAAGAGCTGAGCTGGCAGTTTTTCTGCGCCATTGTGCCTCTTAGCTACGGTTAGCTAGCAGCCAGGCGAGGTTAGAGGCCCAGGCTTCACGCAGGTGTCTGATGCTCCTCCCTGCATCTTCTGCATGTGGCCAGCGTGGCCTTCCTCACGGCATGGTGGGTGCAGTATAGCTGGGTTTCTCAGAGGATGGCTAGCTCCCAACAGCACGAAAGTGGAAGCCTTTCTTAAAGGATAGGCCTGAAATGGGCACAGCATCACTTCAACCAAATTTTCTCAATCAAAGCAAGTGGAAGGCTCAGATTCAGGCTTTAGGTCAGGATGGGAGGGGCCACGGTGGAGAAGAATTGGAGCAGCCATCTTTCATCTTTGGAGACTCCTACGCCACAAATTCATGGACATTCCTGCACAAAAATCTTTGCAACACAAACATTCTGATATCTAACTTTTAATACCTTTTTAGTGTCAGTGAACCTCTATTTCTAAAACTCTTGATTTTATTTCCCTAGATTCCTTAGTAGTAGTAGTTTACAAATCAGATGGTGCCAAAATAGTTTATCACAATGTCCATTTCTCCTCCGGTACTTTATATGTATGTATTTTTTGTTTTGTTTTTTAAGATAAGGTCTTGCTCTGTCACTCAGGCTGGAGTGCAGTGGTGTGACCATAGCTCATTGTAGCCTGCGACTTCTGGCCTCAAGTGATCCTCCAGCCTCAGCCTCCAGAGTAGGTGGGACTACAGACACACACCACCATGCCCAGCTAATTTTTAAAATTTTTTTTTTTAGGGATGGGGTCTTGCTATGCTGCCCAGGCTGGTCTTGAATTCCTGGCCTCAAGTGATCCTCCTGCCTCAGCCTCTCAGAGTGCTGAGATTACAGGCATGAGTCACTGCACCCAGCCTGTTTTAATAGAATTAAATGTTGTCTATATGTTCTATAAAAAGAAGTACTTGTAGTGTAAGTGCCTTGTGACTATTTAAAATAACCTACAGAGTTATCTTACACATGACGTTTAGTACCACAGAAACATCCCTGCACAGCGTATAGCAATATAGTGTGGCAATAGAATGCATGGACTCAGGAACCATATTGCCCAAGTTCGAATATGAACTCTGCCATTTACTAGCTGTATAACTTTGAATACATTTCTTAAGCTCTTTGTGACTCAGTTTCCTTATCTGTGGAAGGGAAATATTAATGCCACCATATAAGGTTGTTATGAAGATTAAATGTGCTCAGAGCTGTACTTGACACATCAGTAGCACATAGGATGTTGTTGTTGCTCCACAGAGGGGTGAGCACTGGGTGTTTGGGGTAGGTAGTGAGTGGGCAGTGAGACAGACAAGATACGAGGTCAGCTCCCACCCATGGAACCCCATGGCTTCTGGCCCACACCTATGTCCCATCCCTTTTGCCCCACCTAGCTCGCTGGTGGATGCATGGCACAAACACCACGCAGACTAGGCAGCACTTCCACATCACGATGGGGTGCTACTGTGCCCCTTCCGTGTTGTGAAAGGAGAAGTCTATCTCCATGACTCAGGCCGCGATTGGCAGTTCTGGGCTCAAGCTACATGGCTAATGTCAGCCCTTTGGTGTTACACCAGCGCCCAAGAACAGGCTGGTCCTGTCTCAAAGATGTCTAACCCTCGGCATTGCGAGCACTGTTTCACTCTAGGGCTCGGCTGCTCTTCAGTTTGTTCCCCTATTGGATGTCACCAAAGGCTCCAATCTGCACCCAGATTCATGCTGAGAATTCCAGCACCACGTTCTCAGCCAGGGCACAGGACTCAGGCCTCAAGAATGCTGTGATGTCGGGAGAGCTGCTTCCTGGAGCAGGCACTAGTGAAAAAAGAAAGAAAGAGAGAAATACAACCTTCCTGGGCAGTTTGCATAGAAAATACTACAAAATACTCAAATTGGAGGTGGCTGGAAATATACTATCCCAGGAATCCAAATAGTCCCTCGGCTGCCCTCTTGTTAGCTGGTGGATAGGAGTGTAGGAGTTTTCCTGACCTTGATGGGAATGTCTTCTCTCAGCTCCACACACTGAACCCCAAGGAATTGAATACATAATGCAGACTCTGGATCCTACTGGGTTAATGACCCATCTTCAGTTCCTTAGGCAACTCTATAAAGGTTCAAAGTCTACCTTTTAGTGTAGTTTTACCTTCACTCACAATCACTGATGTGTTGCACTAGCTACAGGCGTGTGGCTGGCACCAAAGGCCACTGTTCCAATGAGCACACCTATGGCCATGGCAGGATGTTAACACATCCCTGGGACTGCGTGGTAAAGAGGATTCTGTGTATTTCATACTCAGTTGTTTAGCAGACTAGAAGCCATGATAACAACTTTCCTGCTTAAAGAAAGTAAAAAAATGTTGACTAAACCATTTAAATATGTTTCAAAAGGCATGGGTGAGTTGAGAGAAATTAAAGAAACTCAGAGGGCACACTGGGCGACAGAGAGGCAGCCTTGTGCCAAATTAGGTGAACTTGACCACTGGCTTGTACAGCCGTGGGAGATGGCGGGAAAAGGCCCAGATGGGAAATCCCATTGCT